>VDFB02358134.1:184783255-184817176 GCA_007258455.2 Sequoia sempervirens | reverse complement strand
CACATCTATTAGTGGATAGATGGCCCTACCCTTCGATGAAGTTTTTGGTTGGTAAACCCCATAATAATATATCTTAGCTTAGTGTTGTGTCCTACATAACTATAACTTACATCCAATACAATCATGAACTAGCATGCATAAAAGGAACACAATGAACTAATAGTGCAATCAGTGGTAAATTACACTACTTTGGCCAAATTTTTCTCACCTAGTACTTCGAGTGATAGTATTCCTATTCAAATACACTACCATAGCTCAGTTTGGATCATAACCATTTGTATACTATGCTTAGGTAATTTCCTTAGATAATCCTAACCTCAAAAATAACATATTCCCCTTTCCCAAAACAATCGTATCTCTACCAATGAAACATAAGCATAAGTTATTCCCCCCTTCAATGGATATTCTATTTTCTAGGTATAACATACAATATTTTCTAGTTTACACATTAAATTTGCATAAACAACTTAATAAGCTATTCCCTTCATTGGAAAACCTAGTTCTAGGAATATCTTAATAATCTAAAGCATAGCTGCATAAGCTTCATCTTATCATAGAATAAATATTTATAAATAACTAACTCCATTCAGGAATATATCAAGACAATAAGTGTTTCTCATCAAGAGTATAATCTCAATAATAATTGACCTCAATCAAAGAGTGATCATATCAGTAAATGATTTTATTCGAGAGTGTAATCTCCTTATTAAAAAGGGTTACTCAAAGAGTAGAATCTTGTCAACAATATGACTTCATATCAATAGTATAAACAAGCAATTAGGTAACAAATCTAACTCAATAGGTTATCCCACCTATGGATCCAAAAAAATAGTCGTTCATAAACTCAATTGATCAATTTCACCACATAGGTGAGTCTCAACCTTGGTATTCCCTAATCCCGAATATAAGCTATAATGAACAATCAATCAGATTATTTAGGTTAATCTAAACCTATGTGCTTTAAAAAAGCTCAACTACATAACCCATCCAAGTAGGTTATTCTCAACTTATTGGTTCCAATTGACAATGAAGTAAATATGCCCATCCTAGTAGATAATTCTTATCCTAGGGTTTCAATAATTAATCAAATATACTTCTAGACCCACATAGGTTACTCCCAACCTAGGGTTTCATTCAGTAGTAAAGCAATGATCAAGTGATCATACAAGTATAGATTAGTAATGACATCCTATCATTTCTTCATACTGTTGATGTATAGCTAAACCCTACCATCCCTAAGGTGTCCTAGCATTATAAGTTAATAGTGTCAAGTCACTTCATGACATTGACACATATTACATTATACATGAAGCATAATCTATCTATGTATAGAAACATCATATGTGTTCCCAAATAGGGTATATTAAAATAATAACCTAATATATAGGTTTCTTAAGAAAATATCAATCAAGCTTATGTGAGCAACTTGTATCACATAACCTCTTTAAGCTATTTTCATTCATTCTAGTATATAATACTAATTATGATAATCACTCCTTTATATGGAGTAAGTACAAATACTTATAAGGAAACATATCAATAACTCTTTCCCTTTCCTATAAGAAAATAGAATATAATTCTATTCAAGCAAACAATGCAATTCCAAAATAAACATATAGGGAAAACAATCTTTCATATTCAAAGAAAAAATAGAAAGAGAATAGAATTTCATGCCTATTAATTGCTTATTCCAATCGATTCTTGAATTTCCTAGCTTGGCCTCCTCTTACTATCAACTTAGAAATCAATCTCTCTCACTAATCTCACAAAAAACTCCTTCACAATAGATCTCAGCAAACTAAGAAACTTATCAAAAATAAAATACAACATATATGAGCAGTGTAATGTTGCAAGTGAAAAGTATATCAAAAGAGGTATGGTGAACCTATATTTATACACAAAATTCAGCTTCAAAAGGCTACAATCAAGGTTCATTGTTTTCCACTTTCTAGCCATATTTAATCGACTCAACTTTGAAGAAGAAAGTTGGAAAATTATAATTAAGATATTCATTGATTCATCACAGTAAATTGATCCAATGATTGACATAGCAGGTTTGACACATTCAAAAATCACATGTTTTAGCACAGCTAATTGGTTTTAGGCTTGTTAGAATTTTAAAGCATTCAAATTATTCATATCATGGCAACAAGTTTGTAGATTACTCCCTATTCTCAAGGCCCACGGTTTATCATTTAAAATGCTCTAACACAGATTTGCTACACATATGCAGTTGACTAAGTCAAAGCCAAGTAGTCGACACATAGTATGATTCAACCCTTTTGCATTTATATCAGCATTTTGACTTGTAATACGTTGCACTATTTTTCTGTTTATTAACTCACACAACTATCTAAAGTCTCATTTATTTCAATATAATTTAATATGACATGATAAATATGCCTTAACATTTGCTTGAGTGCCATTATATAGTGTGCTATATGTTGCTGATTTTTCCAGCTAACCTTGGAATCTTCTAAAAGGTAGCCAACCTTTATATTCAAAAATCACCAAGGACTAGTGGCCAACATGATGAATAGAGAACTCTCAGGTCTCTGTTCCTTCACTTTAGGCTCTGTGGGACCAAGGAGGGTGTTCCTTATTGTGTCCACTTGATATTTCAATTCCTCAAGGACAATTCAACACAAATTCATTCTTTTTTGGTGCAAACACACTAACCTCACTAAAGATTTGGTAGACCTTTCAACAAATTAATGTTTATTTTTCTAAGAATGTAGGTATACTTCAAAAATATGATTAAGATTTGACAAAATTTTATAAAGGTTGTTATGATTCTGAGTCCATAGCCAGGCATGTGATTCATTCATTTAATTGCTAAACAATCAATAAACAACTAGTGCCTCATCAATTGGGTGTATGGAGTCAAATATGAAACTACTAGGAATATACCAATTCTCTAGTCTTGATATGTTTAAACTATCTCGAAAATGCTTTACACTGCAAAGACTCATGTTATCCAAACATTACTTCTTACCAAATCCTTGTAAATTCTCATACATTCATGACTTTTCCTAAGCATTTTATTTAACCCTTTGAGTTAAAGCAAAGAAATCAATCCATACATTCAATTAAACAATTGATGATAGATGAAATGATCTTTGATAATTCCATTTATAATCTATGAAAATATACAAAGGAGAGTATATGATTTGATTTTGAATCCTACTCCAATATCAACAATCAATACAAAAATTATTAAGATTATGACTTATATGACTCATACCCAAGACAATTTGCCAGTGAATTCATTGAGCATTCAACATTATCATTATCTACCATAATCAGCTTCTACCTAAGACATAATGGACTCAAAACTTTCAGAAAGAACCCTCTACATCGAGCCATGAGATCCCTTTTATAACACAAGGGAGCGTCAAAGCATCCAGCTCAAGATGTAATTACATTTCACATTCGTTTCATAATTCATTTCATTGGGGTTAATTTCCCAAACCATTACACTAATCATTCCATGCTCTTGGGAAAAGAAAAAGGAAAAAAGAGTGCCAACCCATTTGTCAGAGATTCCATGCAAGCCTTCCAAAAGGCATCAGCAAAATTGACATGTTTACCAATACCATAATAACCACCACCGATATTATCAGCATGAACCCACGAACCCATGAACCAGTTACCATCAAACAAACCAACAGAGCACACCATCCAAAAGCCACATCACCATATCACCCAAAACCCAACACCTCTAGCAAAGGACATGGGGGTTATTTCACCTTATTAGCCACTAAGTAACCATCCTCACTGGGTTTTATAATAGAGAGTAGAGTTGCAATTACAATTTTATCCTCTGAATCACTGTAAGGCACTAGAGGAGCCATACTCGAACTAGGGTTAGGACCAACTTCTCCTTCTTCCTCTGATGAACTATCTAAAACTAGGATAGGAGCAATGGGTTTCTTTGAACAAACCCCAAGACCCAAGCCAGACCTCATTAATTCTTTCACAAACAAAGGTCCCTTCTCTTTCCTTTTAGTCGGCTTATGTGAGATGATTCTACTTCTCAAAGTATAGGTGTTGTGAACAACTACCTTCTCATGTTTTCCCCATATACTCCTCTTCTTCTTCAAAACAATAGGTACCTCGATCGAGAGAGGCTTCTCCTCTGGCATGTATGCAATTGGTTCCTGCATACTTAGCCTTTGAGACCTCTGAATTGGTGCAACAGGGGTACTTGGTTTGCTCATCCTCTCAAGATGTCACAACAACCAATGTTGGTGATGAAGAAAAGAAAAAACCACAACTTCTAGAAGACCCACACGTTCGTGTAATACAAACATCTCAAGACCCCAATTACAGAAAAAGGGTCGAGCTGCAACAAGCAATGCAAAACATACACAAACCTGCATACCAAAAAACATTATACCACCACCCTGGCAATGCTTGCATTCACAACTTCTACAATTGTCTATCATGCAGCCATAGCACTTAATTATACACTCTGGTAAATTCACTAATGGTTTGGTTTGAGCTATGGCCAGTCCTCATTAAATAGGAGAATGTAAGGCTCTCTACAATTAATATCCATCTCAGTTCACTCGTGTGAACATAAACTTAATTACTGCATGCCATTTCTCTACCGTCGATTGCCGTAGATTTAAAACTCGATCGACAAGGCACATCCATCGTCACCACTTGCTTTATGGGTCGTACCAGGAAACAATGAGGAAATTCTTTAAAGAAGCCATGCATCCATTAGCATCCTTACCCAATCATCCTGCCTTGTCTGCTATCGATCATTTCAAGCATGGGAAAATCTCACTCACATCTCTGAGGCATCTCCCATCGCCGATTCAAGACTCATTTTGAAACACCATCATGCGATGGCTTTTGACCCAGCGATGAGCTGCTAGTCATTGATTTGATCATCAGAAGACGTTACCCAAAGATCTTCATTTTACATCACCCATCGTGGGTTACTTCTCTAGCAAGCTATCCAAACTGGTGATATACTATACCCACACGATGGGAATGATCCCATCCATCGGCCATTGTGGGTCCCTCCTTGTAAAATAAGTGACAACCGGCAATGGGTCACAAAAATTAACTGCATCGCCCATCATGGGTTGTCATTCCTTGGCAACAATAGAACACCCGATCCATGATTAACCTTCAAAACCAGTAATGGGTGAAAGATTCAGTAGTTTCACCTGTCACATGTTACCCTTCAAAATCCAAGGCACAACATGCGATAAGCGATGAGAGCCTACGAATACCGAAAATCACGCATCGCTCATCACTGGTAACTTCTTCAAAGTTGCAATACATCAGGTGATGAGCGATAAGCCAAGACTTAGAAATCAAGTGTTACATCGCTCATCGCTGATAACTTCATGGTAAATGAAACACGACCTGTGACGAGCGATTAGCCATAGTAATAGACCTTGAGGGTGTTGTGGTGGGAGGAGATCGCTCATCGTGTGTTGAGTATAAAATCATGGAACAGAACCTGCGATGGGAGACAAACCATGAATAGCATTTTCACTAAGTATAAAACCACACGTGCAAATAAGTCATCCATAAAGAAGAGGCCCTCCTAGGCACAACAGGTAAATTTGGAAGATAGGGTCGGTAAAGCATGATAGCAAGGGTCATAAAACACCACTTAGTTCAAATAGTGACCCGATGCAGTAGGTCAAGGAGCAAACATAAGCCAATAAATGGATCGATGGTATAAGAGAATAGATCATAGAACCCTAAACCCTGGTGATGTTCAGAAATAAAATTTCATAGGCTTGAACATAGCATCAGTGGGACGATGAATATTCAAGAGTGCCACTAGTGGCTCTGAATGGGGATGTATGCCTTTCGCTAGCATAGCAAGAATCCATATCCCAGGTTGAAGCAAACTAGGAGAGAAAACCAAAACCAAAGGACCTGCCTAGACAAGGCAAGCAGACACAGCAAAAAGGAAACAAACTGGACCAATCTATATACACTATTCATAGAATATACATTGGAATTCATCTCCATGAGAATCCATTTTAAATTCTTGGCTTCAGTTCATAACCTAGAGGCCCCTGGCCCCCAAAATTTAGGGGCAATTCTTTCCTCTATCAAATATTTTGCCCTGTTCTGCTGGAAATGGGTCCACATGGACATTGTGCAATTCCTGACAGTTAACCTCATCATGGTTGAGGCCATTTATTAATGCAATGTTGCCCCACTCATCAACCTTCTCCACCATATGATTGTAAGATTGAAGTGAGAAAATAAAACCCTCATATTCCACACAGTCATGAAATGTATCATCACATCCCATTTGTGCATCAAATTTGAAAACCTCATAGGCACTCTAACCCACACTTGACCACTCTTTTGCAAAGTCAGGGAAAAGAAACAAAAAATCAAGCATGTCCTCAATCTACGTGTCATAGAAGTTGTCCTTATGGGATGAAAGAAGTCCCATAATAAGATCCATAAGGTAGAGAACATCTACAAAAAATTGCAATGCAACTTCATACTGACCAACATCATTCCTCTGGTTGTCCATACCTTCCAATTTCCCTTCACATGGATCAAATAATCCTACCATATTGATATTTTCCTTCTCCTAAACATAAAATGATGTTGCTCGAGTATCCATGTATTCATCTTGGTTTTCCTTTTGGTCATCTCAGAGTGAACTTCCTTTAGTGTCAAGGAAAATATCATCATGTAAAGCATGGGAGGATGACATTTCAGGCACCTGGCCAAATACTATAGGGAAACCAGCATAATCATCTACATCTCCTTTGATAACAATGCTACATTCAAGGCTGCCATCACAGTCCTCATATTCTTCATCATCTGAGCCATCCTCTAGATGCTTGTCATGTACAATTTGTTCAACCACATGTTGGTAAAAAAATTTAGCAATGTTTGTGTCACCACATCTCTCATTCAGTTGGGAAACTATGAAGTCAAGGTTGATATCTTCTAAGGGAAAATTATCTAATTCAGTATCAACTTGACTCTTGTTTGTATCATCCATGACATATTCATTAATAATGCTTACCATGTGTCAATCAATATTTTCCTCAAAAAGAGGATTGCTTCTGCACCAATAGGAATCATCATTTATAACTTCACTGTCTAATGCGAGTTCATCATATAAAGGATTCTTCCATATTTTCATAATGGTCACATGTACTTCATCTTCCTCAGTGTCAGGATCACAATGATTTTGATCACTAGTATACTCAAAATTAGTGTAGTCACTTGAAGTGTAGAGAGAAACACTTTCGCTATCCTCTTCATCATTTGCATTCATAACAATTGATCCACATTCAGAAAATTCTTCGCATGAAGAAAATTGCTCACTACCCAGGAAGCATACCCCTTCAAGGGTATTGACATATCCTTTACTTGAGGCAAGGGACAGTCAGGTTTATCCTCTCACCAAACTGTCCCTTGAAAAATGTCTTAAGTTCACTCCAACAACATACAAAAGACATTGGAAAAAATGAGAACCAATCCCTTGCATCTCCTTTCAGGGACTAAACAAATAGTTGTTGGCCCACAGTTGTCATCGCACCAAGAGATTGACTTTTTAATGCCTGATACAACTGCCAGAGTTAATAGATCCACGAGAGGCAGTTAGTCCATGTCACAAATCCTGAGGGGAGTGCTGACCATCTTCCAAAAAACTCCCCCTCAGAATTACCCAAGGGGATTCAAACCCGAAACCTTTGGCTCTGATACCAATTGTTGGCCCACAATTGTCGTTGTACCAAAAGATTGACCTGTTAATGCCTAATACAACTGCCAGAGTTAACAGATCCATGAGAGGCGATTAGTCCATGTCACGAATCTTGAGGGGAGTGTTGACCATCTGCCAACAAGAGTTTCATAACCACATCTTCACAATCTATCTTGTAATCACCCATTACATCAGAAAATTCCTGACATGTTTACTTATTGATTCTAACTTTCCACCACTGAATTTTGGTATCTTGTCCCTGATCTTGGGTGATATATTATTTGGGTAACCACTGACATTACTAAAATTTATGGCCCTATACCTTTCAGTACTAAAATTCCTTTGATGTGATAGGGAGTATTCACCATGTGTGATTATATTCATTTTTGGTTCCAGGTGCACACCCTGACAAGACATCTTGTTCTATCCTTGGCACATCTTGTTAGTATCATCAAAAAGTAACTTAGATTCCTTTGATAGGCGTAAGCCTTTATGTTGCATATATTTTAATTCTTCTTTGCATTACACTATTCAACAGGTGGCATTCATGAATATGACAGATTTCAACATTTATTGCAAATGTACTTTAAGATTATGTAAATATATCATTCCTTTCCCTACATTAGTGCTATTTCACAAAATGGGGAAACATTTACAGCCTAAATCTTCAAAATTATCTTAAATTATCTGCAAATATAATAATATTTCCTCAGATTCATGAGAATACTTGGAATTGCAGAGTAGCTTTTCACCTTCGATCTTGAAGTATGTAGATCTGAAGCGGTATCATATTCTTTATCAGGTTCTTTAAGTCAGAGTCACCACCTCTTCTTTCGAGGACTATGTTTCAAACAAATTGAAACAACTTCAAGGTAAATCTAGTTATGGGTTTGCTCCAACAATAGAGTCACCTTCAAATTTTTGACACATTGCTACTACAACACTCCCACCAGGTTCAAGAATTGAATAATATCTTAACTAAATGTCCAGATTCATCACCATATGGCTCTGTACTAAAACAATCTACAACTAGAGGACAAGAATTGTATCCCCAGTAGAGTCGCCATTCTGTTGGTGACTCAAATGGGAAAATATAATTCAATAATTTTCAACCTCTAGTTACAAACTGTATTAAAGCTTAAATGACTCTTAAGGCTAGATTCTTTAATCAAAATTTTCTCAAATTCTCCCCAGCAGAGTCGCCATTCTGTTTGTGATTTTTCTAGCTAACCTTGGAATCTTCTAAAAGGTATCCAACCTTTATATTCAAAAATCACCCAGGAATAGTGGCCAACATGATGAATAGAGAACTCTCAAGTCTTTGTTCCTTCACTTTAGGCTCTGTGGGACCAAGGAGGGCGTTCCTTATTGTGTCCACTTGATATTTCAATTCCTCAAGGACATTTCAACACAGATTAATTCTTGTTTGGTGCAAACACACTAACCTCACTAAAGATTTGGCAAACCTTTGAGCAAATTGATGTTTATTTTGCTAAGAATGTAGGTATACTTCAAACATATAATTAAGATTTGATAGAATTTTATAAAAAAAATTCTGATTCTGAGTCCATATCCAGACATGTGGTTCATTCATTTAATTTTTAAACGATCAATAAACAACCAGTGCCTCATCAATTGGGTGTACGAAGTCAAATATGAAACAACCAGTAATATACCGATTCTCTAGTCCTGATATGTTTAAAATATCTCTGAAATGCTTTACACTGCAAAGACTCATGTTATCCAAACATTACCTCTTACCAAATCCTTGTAAATTCTCACACATTCATGACTTTTCCTAAGCATTTTATTTAACACTTTGAGTTAAAGCAAAGAAATCAATCCATACATTCAATTAAACAATTGATGATAGATGAAACGATCTTTGATAATTCCATTTATAATCTGTGAAAATATACAAATGAGAGTATATTATTTGGATTTTGAATCCTACTCCAATATCAGCAATCGATACAAAACTTATTTAGATTATGACTTATATGACTCATACCCAAGACAATTTTCCAGCGAATTCATTGAGCATTCAACATTATCATTATCTACCATAATTAGCTTCTACCTAAGACATACTGGACTCAAAAATTTCAGACAAAACCCCCTACATTGAGCCATGAGATCCCTTTTATAACACAAGGGAGCGACAAAGCATCTGGCTCAAGATGTAATTACATTTTACATTCATTTCATAATTCATTTCATTGGGGTTAATTTCCCAAACAGTTACACTAATCATTCCATGCTCATGGGAAAAGAAAAAGGAAAAAAGAGTGCCAACCCATTTTTTAGAGATGCCACACAAGCCTTCAAAAAGGCATCAACAAAATTGGCACATTTACCAATACTAGAATAACCACCACCGTGATTATCAACACAAACCCATGAACCAGTCACCATCAAAGGAACCAACAAAGCACACCATTTGAAAGCCACATCACCATATCACCCAAAACCCAACACTGCTAGCAAAGGACACGGGGGTTATTTTTCCTTATTAGCCACTGAGTAACCACCCTCACTGAGTTTTATAATAGAGAGTGGAGTTGCAATTACAATTTCATCCTCTGAATCACTCAAAGGCACTATAGGAGCTAGAATTGAACTAGGACTAGGTCCAACTACTCCTTCCTCTGACAAACTATCTGAAACCAGGATAGGAGCAATGGGTTTCTCTGAACAAACCCCAGGACCTAAGCCAGACCTCATTAATTCTTTCACAAACAGAGGTCCCTTCTATTTCCTTTTAGGTGGCTTCAATGAGATGATTCTACTTTTCCAAGTATAGGTGCTGGGAACATCCACCTTCTCAAGTTTTCTCTGTATACTCCTCTTCTTCTTCGAAACAATAGGTACGTTAGTCAAGAGAGGCTTGTCCTCCGACACGTATGCTATTGGTTCCTGCATACTTAGCCTCTAGGACCTCCAAACTTGTGCAATAGGGGTGCTCGGTTCACTCATCCTCTCAAGATGTCACAACAATGAGTGTTGGTGGTGAAGAAAATAAAAAACCACAACTTCTAGAAGACCCACATGTTCATGTAACGTAGACACCTCAAGACCCCAATTGCAGAAAAGGGTCGAGCCGTAACAAGCAATGCAAAACATACACAAACCTACATACCAAAAAATGTTATACCACCACCCTGGCAATGCTTGCATTCACAACTTCTACAATTGTCTATCATGCAGCCAGAGCACTTAATTCTACACTCTGGTAAATTCACTAATGGTTTGGTTTGAGCTATGGCCAGTCCTCATTAAATAGGAGAATGTAAGGCTCTCTACAATTAATATCCATCTTGGCTCGCTCATGTGAACATAAACTTAATTACTACATGTCATTTCTCTACCATCGATTTTCACATATTTAAAACTTGATCAATGAGGCACATCCATCATCGCCACTTGCTTTATGGGTTGTACTAGGAAACAAGGAGATGCTTTAAAGTAGCCATGCATCTGTTAGCATCCAGCCTTGTCTGTCGTCGATCATTTCAAGTGTGGGAAAATCTCTCTCACATCTCTAAGGCATCACCCATCACCGGTTCAAGACTCATTTTGAAACACCATCACGCGATGGATTTAGACAAAGTGATGAGCCGCTAACTGTTGATCTGATCATCAGAAGATGTTACTCAAAGATCTTCACTTTACATCGCCCATCACGGGTTACTTCTCTAGCAAGCCTCCCAAACTAGCGACATACTATACCCGCATGATGGGAAGGATCCCATCCATTGGCCATCGCGGGTCCCTCCTTAAAAAATAATTGGCAACCAACGATGGGTTACAAAACGTAACCACATCACCCATTGTGGGTTGTCATTTCTCAACAACAATAGAACACCCAATTTGCAATTAACCTTTAGAATCGATAACGGGTCAAAGATTCGGCCATGTCGCTTGTCACGTGTTACCCTTCAAAATCCAAGGCACAACAAGTGATAAGCAATGAGAGCACGTAGATACCAAAAATCATGCATCGCTCATCACTGGTAACTTCTTCAAAGTGGCAATACATCAGGCGATGAGCAATAAGCCAAGACTCAAAAACCAAGTGTTACATCGCTCATTTCTGGTAACTTCATGGTAAATGAAACATGACCCGCGAAGGGTGTGTTAGAATTGTAAAATTTTGAAAATTTTACATTTGTTTATATTCATGAGTTTCCAAAGAAGTCCTTACCATAAGCACAAGAATCCTCTCTTCATAACATTTTTGCCCATATTCTGTCATGTGGTCCCATAGAATTCATCTAACCCTAAGTATTTCAATGTATAATTCATATCGACAAGAGATGGTGAGGGTCTCCCCGATCCATAAAGTGTTTTATGTTAATGTATATTTTTTGTAGTCTATCGGCAAGAGTTCGGGAATGTCATACCGATATGATTTCATCTAAAGACACATATCGGCAGGACGCAGTTCATTGTCTCAGCGACAGGAGGATCCTATTGGCAAGACAATATGCATCGGGGAGAGTCATATCGAGCCTATTGGTGTCTTACCGATTGAAAACATAGAGACATATCGGCAAGACAAAAGCCATCGGTGTAATGTCTCAGAGCATTCATTTGGTCTTGCCAACAAAGTGGAAGGGGAGTCTATCAATGATTATCGGGATGAAGTTAGGGAGTCTTCCTGACTCATATGTCACACCGACAAGATTGTGTTAGTAAAGGACTTGGCGGTAGGTATTGATTATCGGCGAGACTAGTTTCATCGGAGAAAGATAGGAGAGTCACGCTGAGTGTTGTTCCATTAGCAAGAAAATAATTGTGTCTCGGCGACCAAAAAATAGACCAAAGGATATATCTCGGCGAGATATGAAATAAGCAGAGGAACATCTTCCTAACTTCCAAAGTCACAACGAAATGTTTTCATCAATGGGAGTTATAGTGATATACTTGAGATTGAAGGGATAACTCTCAGGGAGACTTGAAGTGTTGGGGAAACTACAGGATGTCTTGGCAGATGTTTTAATGAACGTTGGTAATAGCCATAATAAAGAGGTCGACCAAGATTTGAAAATGTCTCACTGACAATATTACACATTGATGTGATAGTGAGAGTTTCAAAAAAGGACCTGCTACACTCGTGTTTCAGCTAAAACATTAATGGCACAACGAAGTACAAATAACTACATGAATTAACGAAAATTCAATTGGAAACATTAGTGTGGAATTGATAGCGGAGGAGGAAGAAGGGCGAATGAAGAAACAAGGTAGTCTTTTAGTCCAAATATTCTGAGTGAGATACAGTAAGTTCTTTGCGCCTTACTTCCTGTAATTTTTGAATTTTGTAACTTTTGAGGAATGGAATCCACTAGCTTAGGAAAATAAAAAGGCAAAAAATATGGTGAAAGCAATCAGCCTAAAGGGAAGAAACTAAAAACTGAAATAGAACAAGAAGGCACTGAACGAAGGATGAATTAAGATCTCATTGACCAATTACCTGGCTCTGGACCTAAAGCCAGACGATCTACACAACTTAGGGTATAAATAGATAAATTGGATGACAAGTGTAAACTCATAGGAGATGTTTGGACTTCAATAAGAGGTTATGAATTGTTTAGCTTTCATTACTATCGGAGAAATCATTCTAAACAAGTATGCAACCCATGGAAGCTTAATTTGGGAAAGCTAGTGTACCTAAATGTATTTGTTAATGCAAAATTGGTAAAATTGTTGGCTTTCCATTATAATTCTTAACTCAAAGCTATATGTGACCTGTCCGGGAAACCACTAATACATATATCAGATGATGCAATAGGTGAGGTTTTCAATTTGGAAGGGGTTTGCAACGAGAAAATGATATGTGAAGAGTTAGAAAGGGAGTTCAAGAGAATGGACACAATTTATAAGGGTTGGAGGTTGCCAATTCATAGAGTTAGACAAGGTGGCAAACCAGTTCCTCTACAGGATAGCGATGGACCCCCTTTCCACATTAATCTTTTTGAACCCTATATGAAGTATACTTATTTTTTGGTAGGCCAAGTATTGGGAATGGAAGTCCCTGAACATATGTCAATTGTGCGTATAATAATTTCAGCAGATATTCAGTATCACAATTCTAGACCATTTGATTATGCCTCATACATCTTTAAGGGGCTTGATTTTGGGTTGATGGCATTAAAGGGCAGAGCCTCTATCTTACACCTTATGCATTACTCATTGTTGATGCACATAGTATTGTATTTTGGATAGGAGTTAGGGCTGTGGCCTCGGGAGATGAGAATTTCCAAATTTGATAAGGAAGGCAGGGCATTACCTGTTCAATTATGGACGGCTGTCTGGGACAATAGGTTTGCTAACTTTAGCTTTGTACTCTTTGAGGAGTTTTTTGTGAAGACATTGTATAAATTGTATAATCATCCATGTGATTATTCTTTATCTGAAGAGATAAAAAGGTTTCTCAGGCCTAAGGACTTCAATGGGCCAATTAGTCACAACTGGGATGACTGGTATTGCTTGGAGGATGCTACCATGTTTAGAGTTTATGGATTTGAATATGCCCCATTCATTTTGCCTAAAATAGTCCTAGATAGGATTGCATACTTGGAAATTGTTAGACAGATGGACTTTTCTAGTGTTATGAATTTGAGCTCCTTTGGTAAGTAGGCTTTTATGCCTAGTACATTGTGCTTCAGTGATTTTACTGTATTAGCCAAGGAAGGGTACAATTTGATCCTTGATAATTTACTACAATACAATATGAAAAGTGGACCACCTAGAAAGAATTTTGATCTAGAAGGGTATTACAATTCTGTTAAACTGAAGATAAACTTTGGAGGGTATCAACATGTGCCCTATCAATTTGATGATATGATCCAGAACCTAGACACTGAAGAAGCAGAAATGTTGGTTGAAAGATATAATCAAGGGTTGTAGGAGACAAAGCTATTATCTTCTAGGGAGGAGGCATCTAAGAATAATGTGCCACAAGACCAACCAAATAAGATGTCAAGATTGAGGACTTAGCATTACACTTGCCCTACCAAGGAATTGAGAGCTGAAGAGAATGTAGATGCAGATGCAAGGCATGTAGAGTACAAATCGTTTGTAGCAGATGATGAATTTGTAAACTCTCTAGAGTTTAAGGCATTTTCTTGTGCAGTTTTTGCACACACGCCCCACTGAAAGCAGGGACCCTCTTTCACTTTGGTTTTTGGTGTCTTGGCCCTTTCATTTTGAGGTTTTATCTTATTTTGGCATGTGCTTAAATGTTTATTTTGATTGGCTAAGTAGTTCCCCTAAGTTATTCATTGAATATCTTTAGTTTTGAGGTAAGTTCAGGTTTTCACTGAAGTTCAGGACTTTCCACCTTGGCCAGATTTTCCCGGATCCTGCTCAGACTCCGGCTGAGCACTGTGGTTCAGAGATTTTCAGTCTTCACGGAATTCCACATGGACCGGATTTTTTCAAAGTTTGTCCTGTTGTTGGGTTCCTAGTTTTTTCTGGTTGTCTTGTCAACTGCATTTAATGTCATTTGTACCATTGGCAAGTGATGTATTTAATTGATCTCTAATGACTTTTATGCCAGTATGTTGTGTTGGTTGTCATCGATTGAGCTGAGGAGTGCATTCTCAGAAGTGTTAAATTTGATCTAGGGTGTTGAGTTGGTGAATTGTTTGATTTGAGTGGTGATTTCTTGTGCATTGATGTTGTTGTCTTCATTGGGTGCCATTAAATTGGTATTTACTGCCTCATTCGATTTCTACAACGTCAAATGGTATGTATTTGATTGCCTTACTGTTGATTGATGAAATTTTGCATTGCTTTGGCGTTTTGAGTTTATTCAGGGTTCAAATTTCTGCATGTTTGAGAGTTGGATGCTAGGGTTGCGTGATATGGTTTAATTTATGGTCTTCCAAGTAGTTTATGTGATTTTTCATTTGCTTGCATTATGGAGTCATGCTTGAGAAGTCATGAGTAAACCCTAGTAAAGACTTAGCAGTTGAAATACCTAAATCTTGAGCTTTCCTGTGCATTAATGGCAGATTTGTGGGGTTTGACTTAGGGCATCGCCATTTAACTTTAGTTTGCTTCCCAATTGGCCAAGAACTCTAAGAAAACCTATGGAAGGCCCATACCAAACTTGTCTTAGGCCTAGATTCTTGAAAATGTGTGATCGATCCATTGGTCTAAGCGAATTCATCATTTAGTGTCGAAGTTTGGGTTTCATCCTCAGTCTGGAATTTTTTGTCTCCGACGGATTTCCGGCTCTGGCAGATTTTCCCGATCTCCTTCGATTTCCTAGAATTCGCATACTTTCGAAGTTTTACCTTATTCATGGATTTCCTTCGGATCCAGATTTTCCCGAAATCCTTGGTTCCCTATTTTTTTCAAAATTTGCAAAGTGTCTCCTTCGCGAAAATTTGTCTCTGGCGGATTTTCTCAGAATTTGATGAAATATGAAGGAATATGAAATAGCATGATGTGTTAATGAATGACTATGCATTTTATGATTAATTTATGCTATTTTGAGATCTCACATGTTGTTTGTTGATTAATAATGATTGAATTGAATTTCTAATAGGTGTTTTCATGATTATTCCATCGGAATCCGTCTGGCCCAGAATTTTCCAAAAATTCCTCCCTGGCTTGGATTCCGCTGATGGTCCTAAAACCTGAAGTTTAACATGGTCATTCTATATGAGGTTTAATATGATTTAATGATTATTTTGATTGGTTAACCTTTGTTGGTGTGATCTTTATTATGTTTCCTTTGTCAAGTGCAGGCTGAATCTAGCAAGGTAACCGCTAGAAAGGCTAAGGGTGATATGGAGGGATCTTCCATATCCGAAGCAAAAAGAATAAAGATGGACATCAAGAGCAAGATTCCAGAGAGTAAGATCACTTCTGTCTGGTCAGAGGTAACTGATACCAATGTTGGACTATGGGACTATGAGGAGTTCAAAGGCAGAATGGCAACATAGGATCTTCCTCTAGTGGCTAAGAGGATGTTAGAATCAGGATTGGCGCATGTAGCTGGTTTCCCCTCCATGGTTCAGTGTTATGAGCTGGTCCTTGAGTGTGCTAGACATTATGACAATGATACATAGAGAATAATTGGTCCTCAAGGGAGGATTGTGGTGAATCTCAACCCTATTTCCATTGCTCAGAATTTTGATATGCCAGATAGATCTCATGTGGTGGCATTCAACATGAAGGCAGCTCAGGAGTACTATGAAGAACAGACTATTAAATCTAGTAGCTTATCAATTCCTGGCTGGAGAAGCTTAAGTCTCATTATTCCAAACTGCCTAAGTAGTTATTTAGGGAAAAGTTCAAAAAGGAGTATTATGATGCCATCACTCTTCTTAGCAGGGTGGTTGGATTGAAGAATGCTGGCATGTTTGAGAATTGGATGTGCCATGTGATTGTGAGGATGGAACATGAGAAGACTGACTACCATTGGTCAAGTGTCATTAGCAGAGTGATTCATGAGCAGTTTTCCAATGTGTTGCAGACCAAGACCTTCACAATGACCTCATACTTGGTCTATGCACTTGTAAGGTTTCATCCATACAAGGGATTAAGTACCAAGGGTGTATTTGGATAGGATATTATCTATGAGGTGTACCCTTAATTGCACTTGGGAATTTCAAGTTACAGGAGGGTGAATGATGCATTCACCATGCATATCACCAGGTTGCTACAGGGAGTAGAGCATGTGAGGATTTTAGACCAGGCCAAGGAGCTAATTAAGAAATATGGCGCTTGGTTCATTCAGTTCCCAACCTTCTCATACATCCAGGTTGATGGCTATCAAAGGGCTCCATACAGGCTTCCAAGGTATCCCACTGATCATATCATACTTCTGGAAGTCACTCGGCAGATATGTGACTTTGATGCTATTGTCAAAAGGGACAAACATAACACCGAGTTTGGTGGAGACTTCCCTTTGAGGATTGGCACTGGAGAGGCATGTCCTTCCATTATTTCTTCCCAAGCTTCAGAGGAGGATATGAGTACTCTTGGCTTATCTTTCCATTTCAAGAGGTCCAAATTTGATATCACAGGTGAAGCCCAAAAGAAGGCCAGTAGAGAGTATAGCCATAAGGTTGATCTGGAAGACTACTGGGCCAATTGCAGTGATGAATATGAGGTCAGGAAGAAGAATTTTTCCTGACTTCCAGTTGAATTAGTCTAACTATATAATGTGAAGGCAGACCCTGATCAACTTGAAGATGATGGGGACCTGATTCAAGGTCATGCTTATGAGGCAGTGAAGGACAGGTCGATTGGTGATGTGGATTGGTTAGAGGAAGAAAAGACAGAACTAAAGTAGTTAATGGATCCAATCACCAAGTTCACCAAAATGTGGCTAAAGCATAAACTGTGGGAGTTGGAAAATGAAGGTGTACAATGCACCTATGATTTAATGGGAGATTTGGACCCTCACTCCACTTCTGAGGAATCAACTGAGTAGGATCCTACGGGAAAAGGTAAGATGGATTCCCCTTTTAAAATCAAGATTAAAGGTGTTCAAGAGGGGGAAGTCCAAGAAACAAAGAAACAGAGAAAGCCAATTGCTAAGAAAAGGTCAAGGACTAAGAAGTCTGAATAGAAAGAAATTGAAAAGCAGATTCTTGAGGTTGATGTTCCTGTGCCTAAAAGAAGGATAATTGTGAGATTATCACAAAAGGAAAGTTCTAAGGATGGAGTTGAAGTGGGTCCACCTATGGTAGATGTAGAGAGTTCAGGGGAAAAGACATAGGTATACACAAGGAGGTCTAGGACTCCTTCCCCTAAGGATAGTGTGCCCAATGCATATCCTCCTCCAGTTACTTCTCATGAGGAGAAACATGATGATGTTCCTTCTTCCCATGAAGCTCAAAGTGAACCAGGTGAATCCAAAGAGGCTGAAGATCATCCAAACACTAAGGGAGAGGAATTTCATGAGAGTGAGATTTACCATGCTGAAGCAGAAGTTGAAAAGGTAATTCAGTCTCCCTTAGTTGCATATGCAAAGTCACCTGTTGGAACTGAAGAGGTCAAATCACCTCCAAAAGAGGAAGAAGTTGGAAAGATTCCATCACTTGAGCACAAGGAGGAACATGCTGAAGAGAAGGAGAGCAAGATAGAGACTCCTGAGAAGCAGGGTTTGAATGAGGAAGCGCCTAAAGATCAACATGAAAATGAAAAACTTAGGAAATGCTTGGAGGATCTGATGAAACCCTTGCAATCCATTAACCCCTCGGCTTCTACTACAAATTCCTTACCCCATGAAACTATCACTAAACTTGAGAGAATGAAGGCCTCCACTCTTGCTACTGCAAATTGGCTGCAAGGGGTGCAAACAAAAGGAAATGATGCTATCAGGGACATTCTGTCATTTGTAAAGGATGCTATGAGGGCAACTGATTGGTTAAAGGAGGTGTTAGCTTAGGACAAAGAAGATATAGATCTCCTGCTGTAGAAAACTAAAACCATCATGGAGTATACCAAGGATAAGCTAGTAAATGATAAAATTCTCCCTACCTCCAAATCTGCTGAACCTTGGGAGTGGTTTGAAGCATTGCAGATCAGGCAAAAGGTTTTAAAGAAGATATACAAATAGAGGAGACAAATTGATGATACCCTAGCTGGTGTTTATAATGGTTGCATTGCTTTCTTTGAGATTATGACGGGAAGAAGGAAGATTGCCCCTAAGTATTTGAGTTTAGAACAGTTGAGAAAGTGGTGGCATGATGTTTATGCTCCAATTTGTGATGAGTCCGTTTCTGAACACCAATTAGATGATGCAGCCACCTACATTGTTGTTATTGATAAATACCTAATATATAAGGTTGAGTGGGATAAGTCGATGTAGCAATCAAGGGAGGAAATTACATCAATTGAGAGGTGACTTAAGGTTTTTCCTTTACCACCTATGGCCGACTTGGATAGGGTGCTTTTGAAGGTGCATGAAATGTTGGATCGGAATAAAGACAAAGGGGAAGGTAGTTAATGATGGGCTACATCAAGATTTGTGCTTCCCTATTATTTTGACATGCATTGGTCTAAGCTACATTGGGGATCCCAGGCCAACCTAGATGAAGTTCATGCATTTAATGCATATTTTTATCTCAGTTCGAATTTCTCTTGGCCGACTTGTTGTGGCTTAATTATTATTGTGAAACCCTATCTTAGTTGACATGTTTTGGGGGGTTCTATAAATTTGGCATTTTTCCTCATTTGTAATAGCTAGACATAAGTATAGATATAGACAAATAGAGATATAGTTAGAGCAAATTAAGTAGAGCAAGCGTTAGCAAGTAGTTGTTCTCAAGCAAATATTGTAACAAAAAGATGGAATTGTTGCTACAGTGGATAATTTGATGCAAGTAATGACATTGTGATTTGGTGCCATACTTGTGTTCTCCTTATCTTGCATGGTTCTTTTTATTCTATCTTTAGAATTGCTTTGAGGAAAATTAATATTTAGCTTATATTTGATTCAATGATGTTTATGGTTTAATATTTGAAGTGTTGTAGCAATCCCTAGTCCATACTTTTCGCAACCAACTGATTGTTAGTTGCTTTGCAAAGTTAGCCTAGACCTTTATATCCATTGTGCTTAATTCAATTGTAAGGGTTTATTCATTTCAATTGCAATAGGGTTGTTTGAATAAATTTTCATGATCTAAAAATCTTAACACCTTAGAAGATTGCACTGTTTCTATAAGATTCCAGATTCATATGGGTCAAGTAGGAATCAGTTTTGAGGGATTGGTCCATTTCAAGTGTTTTGTCATTTGCATTGTTAATCTTAGGAGTAGTTTTAATCTAGAAATCTCTTTGAAACCATTATCTTTTGTTATTTCTTTGATTATTGGATTAAATTCAGGATTGAAGTATCGTCATATTGTTAGATCTGATAAATTGAGATTCATTATTTTGTTTGTAGTAAGGTCCCATTGTGATTACCAACATTTTCACATTTATCATTGAGTTGTTTATGCATTCTCAAGACCTGACATTAGAGACATTGGGGTTATCTCTTGAGCCTTGCTAATAGTGATTTACCTTTCAAGAGAGATAGGATATTATATTATGTCTGAGTTGTTGTTGTGCAGAAAACATCATCAACACATTCCTGTATAAACAAAAAGGGAAAGAAATAAGAGAAAGGGTTGACAATAACACATCAGGTAATGAAGAACAATTACTAAATGACCTAAAGGTGTGTGTGGACAGAGAGATGGCAAGTATGGCCCCTGAAAAGGGCACAAAAATGTTGGCAAATGTCGGTGTTATAATTTTTCTAGGGTTGGATCTCAATTCTGCATTGGTTTTTGATAGTTTCTTGAAAAATAGTAATGCTACACACAAGCTCAGCCCCGGGAAAGGTGACAGAAGTATATGCAGGGTCAAAATACAATCCAGATGAAGGGTAATTAATGATTTGGGCTTTATATCCACCTCACAGGAAATCAGTTGTCATTGATACTGAGAAGGCATTTGGGCATGTTATGAATTTAAAGATTGGAGAGGTTGATCCTGTGGCAAATGCAGAAATTGGGATCAATGTAGCAAAATTAAACAAAGCTCAAATTCAGATGTTAATCAAGGAAAGGGAAATGTACAAAATGAATAACGAGAGGATGTTGAGAGAAAATGACCGCCTGAAATATTTTTTAGGTGTCACAATGAAATCAACCAATATGCTCACTCATGGTGAAAGTTCACAAGCAAATGATCATTGGGAAGGATCAAGTGCTTACTCTCAAGGGAAATATGATACACTTGTAGCAATGATTAGGAAAAGACAAGCTAGTTTAGCAACTTGGTTAAATAAGCTCTGGGGAACACACTCACATAACTTTGTTGCATTGCAAGAACATGAAAGAATGAATGGTAGGATTTTGGAGAAGTTTCAAGAAATAAACAAGAGGGATGTTCCTGATAATGTATCAATTGAGGATGCAAATCATTTTGTGAATAAACACCGAGACTTCTTTGAAGAATTGCAAGGGGATGTGCAGGGATTGATAGATGCTACCAGAAAAAGATTGACTGCA
Organism: Sequoia sempervirens; assembly: GCA_007258455.2. Classification (NCBI taxonomy): domain Eukaryota; kingdom Viridiplantae; phylum Streptophyta; class Pinopsida; order Cupressales; family Cupressaceae; genus Sequoia; species Sequoia sempervirens. Next base: position 184,795,435 of record VDFB02358134.1, on the reverse strand, counting down.
TTCTTTGATGATAAAGGAGGATTAAAATAAATGACTAAGTGGAAAAGTGAAAGTGAATCAATACTGCAAGAAATTCTGAAGATAGCTACTACGAAAGATACAACACTAGATGAGGCATGCAAAAAGAATGAGAAGATGGTAAGAATGGAGATCACAATCTGGAACACATTAGGAGATGCAGATACGCATAAGCACCGGGATTACTTGAACCACTTATCAAAGATTCACTTATGGCTAAATAGAGCTTAATTATTTTTTAATCTATTATTGTTTTAACATATGAAAATTTTGAAAGTACACATCCTTTCAAGTATTTGATGTATAAATATCTATTTTGGTATCGAATCAGGAAGAATATAGGATATAATAGAAATCTACAGTAGATTAAAATGTCATATTATGAGACTATGATGCATGTTTGAAATTATGGAGATATCAATGAAAATCATTTGATGTGGTGGCGTATTTCTGGTATCAGTTGTTTTTTGTGTTCATTGAAAGTATTATTGAAGTTGTCTCCAAGGTTGATGTTTTCTAGTTATTTAAATTGATATAACAAGTTTATATTCAATTTATCGGTGCACATTTGTTGTATCTGTATGGTTGATTAATTGGTTCTTTCAAGAAAAGATTAAATCCTTTTAGTTGATCATAGTAATTAGGGAATCTCATTTGGATCATTAAGAAGAACTTGGTAGTCATATTCTTGCATGTTTATACAAGTTATAAACTAAAATATATGCCGAACAATTAGAATACTTGCTAGAAAGAAGTTACTCATCGATACCACATTGTGAAACAAACAAAGACAAAGCATCGATACCACATTGTGAAACATATGACCGTTATGATACATGGAGAGATAATTCAAGTGTAGAACCTTGTACCCCAGAAGAACAAAGAAATCATTTTTATAATCCTCATAAACAACCAGAGTTTGATGCTAAACTCGAAGCTAAAGGAATTAGATATCAAGGAAAATGAACAGAGAATGGAGGGTAACAAAAATGAGTACATAGATCATGTAATTTCTCAAGAAAATTATGAGTTCTCAACTTGTGAAGAAGTAGTAGTACAGTTCGAGTTTCATAAACAAGAATTAGAAAGAGCAAAAGTTGAATAGGAGAAAGCCCAAATGATACAAGCAATCAAAGACTTTGATTTGCAGAAAGCCCAAATTACTGCTCAGACAGCTGGTTTTTCGAAGTATATATCGCCTCATAAGAAGGGAAATAATAATGCAGGGCCTTCTGATCCATCAAATGTTCCTCAAAATCAAATAGGAAATCAATACAAACAGTCAAACCATCCACCGCATATTCCCTTACAATATACAAATACACAACCACCTCATGGTCAACATTACATGCCACATCTTCATACCCAATATAACAATCCATTAATGTCCCAATATCAGTACGCACCTAACCTTCCCCATCATCAATACACAACAATGATCATACAATTTGACTTACAGGGTTTCAATTATACCCTTACCCTATGGATGGCAGTTGGAGGAGTCTTGTTCCTAAGTTTACAGGGAGTAGTGTGATTACTGTTGAAGATCATTTAAGGAGTTTCAATGCTTTCATCCAAGATTTGGATATGCCTTAGGAGGATTTACACATGAGGCTATTCATGATGTCGCTCACTGAAGAAGCTAGGGATTGGTTCAATAGTCTACCAACAACCTCTATTAATTTTTTCCAAGAATTTCAAGACTAATTCCTCGAGCAATATGGGAATCTAAGTGCACTAGATGTTGCTCTTCATGAATTAATGCGGATTCAAAAAAATCAGAATGACTCAATTTATGATTTTAACTGAAGATTCAACAAATTACAAGATAGGATACCTCCTGGATCAAAGTTACCAGACTTTATAGCATTGATTGTTTATTTGAATGTGTTCGATCCAAAAATAGGGTATTAACTAAGAAATAGGTTCCCAAGAGATTTTCCTAAAGCCCAAAAGATAGCATTAACAATTGAAAACAATAGGAAAGTTGTTGGGATAATCAGTAAGATTGACAACCCTAGGGTTCCTTAGCAAGCCAATAATTATCAATACAAATAGGAGAACACATACAAAAATGAGAGGCCTAGTTTTCATGACATGCCCTATGGTAAAAATTGGAAGGATGGAAAACCTGTAATGGATAGGCCTAGGAACAAAGAAACTCATGATCCATTAAGGAAGAAGGGAGTGGATATGGTTAATAATGGTTTTTGATGTGAAGGCTGTGATAAGCCACATTCCCAAGATCATTGTGTTGTGGCCCAAAGAATGCAAGAAGAAGGAATGTTAGTGGGTAACAATGGAGAAGATCACACAATGTTTTTGAATTCAAATAATTTTCACCATGTTGAGGAGAAATACTCATCTTTAGAAGATGAAGGTTATGAGTACAATGTTTCAAATCAAAGGTATAATGTCCACATGGTTGAACAATAGGTTTTGTCTAATTCTGAAGAAGATTATACAGAACCACACTTCGTTGGGGTGCCTACTTAGTGCAATATGAGGAAACTCACCAAAGAGGAGATAGAGAAGTTAACCATTGCTACAGTTGAAGAAGCAAAGATCAATTATTGGTTAAGAAATAGGATAGTGAATGAAAAAGGTGTCCCCAAGGGAATATTTATGAAGGATTAAAAGGTGACAAGGAATTTTGAAGAAAATAGAAAATAAACAACATGATAAAAATGAACAGAAGCTTGTCCAAAAGGAGGAAGTTAAAGAGTTACACAAAGAAATACAAAAGACTAATCAATTGAGTAAAAGAGAAAAGGAAGAGAACAAAGGAGAAACATTGGAGAAAAAGAAAATGATTAAAGCGAAGGGTTCCTCTTTTGACTTCAATCAGGCTTTATCTCAGGTAAAAATGTCTATTCCACTACTTGAGATGATGGAAATTAAGGAATATAGGGATAGTCTTGTTCAATTGATAACAAATGGAAATGAAAAACATATAAATTCTGAAAATAAGATGGCCACTAAAACAATTAATAAGCAAGAGAAAGTAAGTATCCCAGAAATCTTCCTAAATGATGTATTAATAAATCCCCCATAAATTGATCCTTTTTTCACTACATTACTTATAAATAACAAACTGTTAAGAAATTGCATGATAGACTCTGGCACTGCTATCAATATTATGCCAACTGGAGTTATGAAACAACTTGGCATGTGGGTGGATACTGGTGGAGGAAAATGCTATACGATGTATAGTAGGCATGTTCCTGTTGTGGGTATTATGAAAGATGTTGAAGTCAAACTAGCTGCTTATCCTCAGGTGGCCTATAATATAGATATAACAGTAATTGATACCCCTCCTCAGTTTGGGATGCTTCTATCAAGGCAGTGGATGGAAACGGTTGGGGGAAATGTCCAATTTGATTTGTGTTATGCAACAATTCCAGTGAACGGTCAGGAAGTTAAGTTGTACAGGGAGCCAAGGATGAACCAAGTTGTTGATTATGTACCATAAGATCAAGTCAATTGTTTTTGTGATGTGGACCTTGGAAATTTTAAGATAGAACCAGCCCAGCCAGAATTAGTCAATGTTGATCCAATTGAAAAGCATGTTGCACAAAACTACAATGGTGTGTGGAAAATGTATTTTGATGGAGCTTGTAGCCAAGAAGGTAATGGAGCAGGAATAGTATTTGTTTCACCTAAAGGAGTTACATTTAAATATTCATATTTGCTGGCATTTCAATGTACAAACAATGTGGCAGAATACAAAGCTTTATTAACAGGTTTGAATATAGTTGTAAAACATAAAATTAAGTTGCTAGCTATTCTAGGGGATTCTGAGCTAGTTTTTTCACAAGTTAAATCAAAATATGCAGCAAAACATAAGAGACTGAAGCAATATAGGAATGTTGTATGGGACAAAATTGAGTTGTTTGATGCTTTCTCAATTGAGTGGATTGATAGGTCGAAGAACATAATGGCAGACTTTTTAGCAAATGTAGCACTAAAAAGGGATGACTTTACACTAGATGGAGTGTCACATATTGAGTTCAAAACAAGACCTGTTGTGCCTGATAATATATACCATTGGCAGGTTTTTAATGATGATACTAACCTCCTAAAATTTCTTCACTATATAGATCAATATGAAGCTCAAGAAATTGATTTTAATGCCTTTGTAGAAGAAGTAGATGGGAAGCAGACAATATTCGGGATGGAGATCTTACAACTTAAAACTAATAAGCTTCCCAAAGGGCTAGTGGCATTGGAGAGGGTATATGATGGAAGTTCTTGGTCCCTCATGAAATAGACACCAGTCAAGAGGGAGGATATTGAAGAGATCAACTTAGGGATTAAGATGGCACCAAGAAAGGTATACATAGGGAAGAAAATAAGCCCAAGAATTTGAAGAATGTTGATAGCATTACTGAGAAAATATAAACATGTGTTTGCATGGTCCTATGAAGACCTTAAAGCATATAGGGAGGATTTGTTTCAACATGAAATCCCATTGAAACCAGATGAAAAGCCATTTAGACAAAAACAAATGCCCATTAACCCAACATTGGAACCAAAAATGCAAGAAGAATTGGAAAAACTCAAAGACAGGGGTATCATCAAACCAATCAGGCACTCAACATGGGTCTCAAACCTGGTTCCTGTGAGGAAGAAAAATGGAGATATCATATTATGTGTGGACTTTAGAAATTTAAACATGGCATCTCTCAAGGATAATTATCCTCTACCTAATATGGAGGTTTTACTACATAAAGTGACAGGGTGCGAGTTGTTATCTATGATGGATGGGTTCTCTGGTTACAACCATGTCAAAGTCAAAGAATCTGAGTAGTACAAGACAACCTTTACAACTCCATCGGGGATGTATGTTTATATGAGAATGTCATTCGGTCTCACAAATGTGGGTGCAACCTTTCAAAGAGCTATGGACGTAGCATTTGCAGACTTCATGAATGCTATCATGGTGGTGTATCAAGATGACCTTACTGCTTATTCAAAAAGGGCTAAAGATCATGTAGAACATCTAGAAAAGGTATTTATTAAAGCTTTAGAATATGGTATTAGTCTGAACCCTAAGAAATGTCATTTTGTAGTCACATAAGGTAAACTCTTAGGACATATTGTGTCAAAGGAGGGGATTAGAATAGATCCTGAGAGGGTTGAGGCTATAGATAAAGTTCCTATTCCTAAAACTGTCAAGGCCATCTAGTCATTTTTTGGACAGATCAACTTTGTTAGGAGATTTGTTTCTAATTTTGCTAAAATCATTAAGCCCATATAAAAAATGTTAAGAAAAGGACAAAAAATAGATTGGACTGCAAAAGCATTATAAGATTTCATATCCATAAAAAGGGCCATCAAGGAAGCTCCTGTCCTTAAATCTCCAGATTTTTCAAAACCCTTTCAAATATTTTCATTTGCTTTGTTGCATACTATAGCTGCTGTCATGTTACAAAAAAATGAGGAAGGTCATAAATAGCCTGTGTCTTTTTTCAGCAATTCATTGCAGGGGTCAGAATTAAAATATGATATAATGGAAAAATAAGCATTTGCATTGGTAAAAGCCACAAAGGCCTTCAGGCCATATCTTGTTGGAGCTAAGGTGATTGCTTATGTCCCTCATGTAGCTGTTAAAGATATCTTGACACAGTTGAAGGTAACAGGAAAGAGATGTAGGTGGATTAATAAAATCCAAGAGTTTGATATGGAAATACAAATCACTAAATTTGTGAGAGGTCAGGGCTTGGCTAGGCTAATGGTAGAAGCAAATATCGAAGCAAATAAAATTTGTAATATAGAAGAGGAAGAGAATGAAATTGTAAGTATTGAGCATACTCCTTGGTATGCAGACATCATGCATTACCTCAGACACATGAAATGCCCAGAAGGATTAAGTGATTTGTTTTGGATGAAATGCTCAAACACATGAAATTCCCAGAAGGATTAAGGATTAAGTATGTGTTCGTGGAAGGTGATTTGTTTTGGAAGAATAGGGATGGGATATTGTTATTATGTCTAGATGAGTCAAAACCTAAGCATATCTTAAGAGAAATGCATGAAGGGGTCTATGGAGGCCATTATTCTTTGAAGACAACTGGACATAAGATTCTCAAGGTGGGTTATTACTGGCCAAAAGTTTTTAATGACTCTTTTTCATACATAAGAAGATGTGAAGCATGCCAAAAATTATCTGGGAAAATGAAGTATCAGGGAGCTTTACCACTTAGACTTATGCAGACTGAAGCCCCTTTCAATCAGTGGGGGATTGATTTTATTGGGGAGATACAAGAGAAATCAAGTGGAGGACATAAGTGGATACTAGTAGCCACTAATTATTTCACCAAATGGGTAGAAGCAGTCCCAACCAAGCAAGCTACAAGTAAAGTTGTAACCAATTTTTTAATGGATAACATCATTACCAGATTCGGTACACCACTAAGGTTGATTACAGATAACGAGATGTATTTCAGATATGATGAATTTAAATATTTTTGTAGCACATATGGCATTACTATTTCTTATGCAGCTCCCTACCATCCACAAGTTGATGGTCAGGTAGAGTACAGCAACAAAAGTCTTCTTAAAATCATAAGGAGAATGCTAGGTTAGAATAAGAAGGCTTGGGATTCAAAATTGAAAATGGTTGTGTGGGCTGATAGGATCACTGTAAAAAAGGCAGTTGGAAAATCCCCATTTGAATTAGTATATGGAACACAAGCTAGGACACCTCTACAAAATATATTACCAGTTTACAAGTTTATCCTTCAAGAAGATATAGATATTCTAGAACCTATGGAGGAGAGAATGGAGCAGCTGGCTGAACTTGATGAGATAAGAAGAGTAGCTCAAAACTAGAACATAAAGTTGCAGGCATAGGTGAAGCATTTATTTGATAGAAAAGAAAAAGATAGAAAATTTGAAGAGAATGATCTAGTATTGATGTGGAATGCAAGGTGTCAAGAGAAGGGTAAGCATGGGAAATTTGAAGCTTTATGGCTGGGACCCTTTTTTGTTATTGGTAAGAAAGGTGAAGATTCATATTATCTGCAAAACATGACTGGTGAAGAACAGGAGTTTCCTATACATGGGAAATTCTTGAAGCATTTTTTCTCTTGATAATTGCAGAGAATTAAGGGTTGCCAGTGCATGGACAACTCTTGACAATCTTCTCAAAAATTTCTCTTCCATGCATAGTAGTCTAGGAAATAAAAGGAATAGGAATTGCCAGTACATGGACAATCCTGATATTCCTTCTTTTAAAATAAATCTTTCCATGTATAGTAGTAAAGGGTCATGTTCATTTCAATTCATTCCATCTTGCTCACTGATCCATCACATTGAGTTTGGTCTGCTCACCTAGAAATTTGGATCCTTGCAATGATCTCACAATCATTCATCCCCAGACGGAGCCACTGTTAGAACTGTAAAATTTTGAAAATTTTACAGTTTTTTATATTCATGAGTTTCCAAATAAGTCCTTACCATAAGCGCAAGAATCCTCTCTTCATAACAATTTTGCCCATATTTTGTCATGTGGTCCCATAGAATTCATCTATCCCTGAGTATTTCAATGTATAATTCATATCGGCAAGAGATGGTGAGGGTCTCCCCGATCCATAAAGCGTTTTATGTTAATGTATATATTTTGTAGTCTATCGACAAGAGTTTGGGAATGTCATACCGATATGATTTCATCTAAAGACACATATCGACAGGACGCAGTTCATTGTCTTAGCGATAGGAGGATCCTATCGGCAAGACAATATGCATTGGGGAGAGTCATATCGAGCCTATTGTAATGTCCCGGAGCATTCATTTGGTCTTGCCGACAAAGTGAAAGGTGAGTCTATCGATGATTATTGGGACGAAGTCAGGGATTATTTCCAACTCATATGTCACACCGATAGGATTGTGTTAGTAAAGTACTTGGCAGTAGGTATTGATTATCAACAAGACTAGTTTCATCAGAGAAAGATAGGAGATTCACGTCGAGTGTTATTCCATCAGCAAGAAAATAATTGTCTCAGCAACCAGAAAATAGACCAAAGGATATAGTTCAGCGAGATATGAAATAAGTGGAGGAACATCTGCTCGACTTGCAAAGTCACAATGACATGTTTTCATCGATGGGAGTTATAGTGATATACTTGAGATTGAAGGGATAACTCTCAGGGAGACTTGAAGTGTCGGGGAAACTACAGGATGTCTTGGTAGATGTTTTAATGAACGTTGGTAATAGCCATAATAAAGAGGTTGCCCAAGATTTGAAAATGTCTCACCGATAATATTACATGATGTGATAGTGAGAGTTTCAAAAAAGGACCTGCTACACTCATGTTTCAGCTAAAACATTAAAGGCACGACGAAGCAAAAATAACTACATGAATTAAGGAAAATTCAATTGGAAACATTAGTGTGGAATTGATAGCGGAGGAGGTAGAAGGGCGAATGAAGAAATAGGGCATTCTTTTAGTCCAAAGATTCTGAGCGAGATACAGTAAGTTCTTTGCGCCTTAGTTCCTATAATTTTTGACTTCTATAACTTTTGAGGAATGGAATTCACTAGCTCAAGAAAATCAAAAGGTAGAAAATATGGTGAAAGCAGTCAGCCTAAAGGGAAGAAATTGAAAACTGAAATAGAAAAAGAAGGCACTGAACGGAGGCTGAATCAAGATCTTATTGACCAATTACCTAGCTCTAGACCTAAATCCAGATGATCTGTACAACTTAGGGCATAAATAGATAAATTGGATGACAAGTGTAAACTCATAGGATATTTTTGGACTTCAATAAGAGGTTATGAATTGTTTAGCTTTCATTACTATTAGAGAAATCATTTTGAACCAGTATGCAACCCGTGGAAGCTTAATTTGGGAAAGCTAGTGTGCCCTAATGTATCTATTAATGTAGAATTGGTAAAATTGTTGGTTGTCCATTATAATTCAAAACTCAAAACTATATGTGACCTGTCCAAGAAACCACTAATACATATATCAGATGATGCAATAGGTGAGGTTTTCAATTTGGAAGGTGTTTGCAACGAGAAAATCATATGTGAAGAATTAGAAAGGGAGTTCGGGAGAATGGACACAATTTATAAGGGTTGGAGGTTGCCAATTCACAGAGTTAGACAAGGTGGCAAACCAGTTCCTCTACATGATAGCGATGGACCCCCTTTCCATGTTGATCTTTTTGAACCCTATATGAAGTATACTTATTTCTCGGTAGGCCAAGTATTGGGAATGGAAGTCCCTGAACATATGTCAATTGTGCCTATGATAATTTCAGTAGATATTCAGTATCACAATTCTAGACCATTTGATTATGCCTCATACATCTTTAAGCAGCTTGATTTTGGGTTGATGGCAATAAAGGGCAGAGCCTCTATCTTACACCTTATGCATTACTCATTTTTTATGCACATAGTATTGTATTTTGGACAGGAGTTAGGGCTGTGGCCTCGGGAGATGAGAATTTCCAAATTTGACAAGGAAGGCAGGGCATTACCTGTTCAATTATGGATGGTTGTATGGGACAGTAGATTTGCTAACTCTAGCTTTGTACTCTTTGAGGAGTTTTTTGTGAAGACATTGTATAAATTGTATAATCATCCATGTAATTATTCTTTATCTGTAGAGATAAAAAAGGTTTCTCAGGCCTAAGGACTTCAATGGGCCAATTAGTCACAACTGGGGTGATTGGTATTGCTTGGAGGATGCTACCATGATTAGAGTTTATGGATTTGAAGATGCCCCATTCATTTTGCCTAAAACAGTCCCGGACAGGATTGCATACTTGGAAATTGTTAGACAGGTGGACTTTTCTAGTGTTATGAAATTGAGCTCCTTTGGTAAGTAGGATTTTATGCCCAATACATTATGCTTCGGTGATTTTACTGTATTAGCCAAGGAATGGTACAATTTTATCCTTGTTAAGTTACTGCAATACAATATGAAAAGAGGACCACCTAGAAAGAATTTTGATCCAAAAGGGTATATCAATTCTGCTAAACTGAAGATAAGCTTTGGAGGGTATCAACATGTGCCCTATCAATTTGATGATATGATCTGGAACCTGGACGCTGAAGAAGCAGAAATGCTAGTCAAAAGATATAATCAGGGGTTGCAAGATACAAAGTTTTTATCTTCTGGGGAGGAGGCATCTCAGGATAATGTGCCACAAGACCAACCAAATAAGATGTCAGGATTGAGGACTCAGCATTACACTTGCCCTGCCAGGGAATTGAGTGTTGAAGAGAATGTAGATGTGGATGCAAGGCATGTAGAGTACAAATCATTTGTAGTAGATGATGAATTTGTAAACTCTCTAGAGTTTAAGGCATTCCTGTATAAACAAAAAGGGAAAGAAATAAGAGAAAGGGTTGATAATATTACATCAGGTAATGAAGAACAATTACTAAATGACCTAAAGGTGTGTGTGGACAGAGAGATGGAAATTATGACCCTTGAAAAGGGAAGAAAAATGTTGGAAAATGTCAGTGTTATGATTTTTTGAGGGTTGGATCTCAATTCTGCATTGGTTTTTGATAGTTTCTTGAAAGATACTAATGCTACACACAAGCTCAGCCTAGAAAAGGTGACAAAAGTATATGCAGGGTTGAAATACAATCCAGATGAAGGGTCATTAATGATTTTGGCTTTATATCCACCGCACAAGAAATTAGTTGTGATTGATACTGAGAAGGCATTTGGGCATGTTATGAATTTAAAGATTGGAGAGGTTGATCATGTGGCAACTGCAAAAATTGGGATCAATGTAGCAAAATTAAACAAAGCTCAAATTCATATGTTAATCAAGGAAAGGGAAATGTACAAAATGAATAATGAGAGGATGTTGAGAGAAAATGACCACCTGAAAGATTTGTTAGGTGTCACAATGAAATCAACCAATATGCTCACTCATGGTGAAAGTTCACAAGCAAAGGATCATTGGGAAGGATCAAGTGCTTACTCTCAAGGGAAATATGATACACTTGTAGCAATGATTAAGAAAAGACAAGCTAGTTTAGCAACTTGGTTAAATAAGCTCTGGGGAACACACTCACATAACTTTGTTGCATTTCAAGAACACGAAATAATGAATGGCAGGATTTTGGAAAAGCTTCAAGAAATAAACTAGAGGGATGTTCCCGATAATCTAGCAATAGAGGCTGCAAATCATTTTGTGAATAAACACCAAGACTTCTTTGAAGAATTACAAGGGGATTCGTAGGGATTGATAGATGCTACCAGAAAAGGATTGACTGGATTCTTTGATGATAAAGGAGGATTAAAAGAAATGACTAAGTGGAAAAGTGAAAGTGAGTCGATACTGCATGAAATTATGAAGATAGCTACTGGGGAAGATACAACACTAGATGAGGCATGTGAACAAAATGAGAAGATGGTAAGAATGGAGATCACGATCCGAAACACATTGGGAGATGCGGATACGCATAAGCGCCAGGATTACTTGGACCACTTATCGAAGATTCACTTATGGCTAAACAAAGCCTTATTATCTTTTATCTATTATTGTTTTAACATATAACATTTCTGAAAGGACGTGTCCTTTCAAGTATTTGATGTATAAATATTTGTTTTGGTATCGAAACAAGAAGAATATAGGATATAATAGAAAGATACGGTAGATTAAAATGTCATACTATGAGACTATGATGCATGTTTGAAATTATGGAGATATCAATGAAAATCATTTGATGTGGTGGCGTATTTCTAGTATCAGTTGTTTGTTGTGCTCATTGAAAGTATTATTGAAGTTGTCTCCAAGGTTGATGTTTTCTAGTTATTTAAATTGATATATCAAGTTTATATTCAGTTTATCGATGCAAATTTTTTGTATCTGTATGGTTGATTAATTGGTTCTTTCAAGAAAAGATTAAATCCTTTTATTTGATCATAGTAATTAGGGAATCTCATTTGGATCATTAAGAAGAACTTGGTAGTCATATTCTTGCATGTTTATACAAGTTATAAACTAAAATATATGCCGAACAATTAGAATACTTGCTAGAAAGAAGTTACTCATTTTAGATTTCTCATTTGACTCCACATACCCAATAAGGAACTAGTCTCTACATTTTCACCATTTATTTTTACTCATTTTTACATCTGTTAACTGAACATATTAGGTTTTAGCTTTGATATTGCTATACAATCTATA
>VDFB02358134.1:184607642-184783155 GCA_007258455.2 Sequoia sempervirens | reverse complement strand
GGCATAGAAATTTTTGAGCACGTTATTGATTTTGAGACCTTTCCAATGGTTCAAATGGTTCGCAAATCGGAGTCCCGGATCAAAAGTTATGGCCCTGGGAAGTTGGCACACCTTCTAGAAGATACAATTGCAAATGTTCTTTTGAAATTTGAACTTCAAGTTGTAATTTTTCAGCGCCAAACTGCCTAAACTCAAATTTGAATGTTGTTTTGGCTACAAACTAAAGAGGAGCTCTATTTATGGGCTGGTTTCTAATTTTTGGGTAACTTTTTGGGGACAAGCTCGCATATTGCGAAAGGGTGATTTTGTAGCTTTCTGTAACTTGAATGTGTTGTAGAACTTGGGGATTTGAGATCCTCTGCATGTAAGAAGCTCCATTTTCTAAATAATAAAATTATTCTCTTGTTTGTGGGTTATTTTCTAAGTCTCGGGTTGCGCCCTCATCAATTGCTCACATGGATCCATTGTTTAATTTAGAGGATTTTATGCCCAATCAAGAAATTCCTATAGATCCCATACATCCCAATCCACCACATGAACATAACCCTAACACACCTCCACATTCTCCACTGCCTAACCCCCCACCCCCTCTTGTAGTTGATGAAGATCAATTAAGAGAGAATATTTGAGCAAACCTCATTGTCATTCAAGGAAATATAGATCTCATAAAAAATGAGCCTAGAGTCCCTCCCCATCTCGCACGGTTTTCATCTACGATGCAAACTATTGTTGATTATGTTCGATCTATTGATGCGGACCTAGTTAGGTTCCATCAATGGAGAGAAGAGAGGAGACAATTCTATGCAAATGGATTGTCATATAAAGAAATCAATGACCTGAAAATTACCAAACAAGCCATGTGCCAATATTTTATTAATCCCCATACAAACCAACCCATTCCACCCATGAAAAAATGAATTTCAATTTTATGGTGTAGGCACCCGCAAATAGCTACACATTTTTGGGATAGATGGTGGATGGTGTTTGATACTCCACCACATGGCAATAGTGAGGTGCCCTTATACTTTTTGAGAAAGATATGGGCTGAGTTTGAGTTGGGTACAAAACCCAACTATTTTGATATGAGGTCATTTCAGGGAGTTGGGTGTGGCATGCCCCAACATAGACGAGGAGCACGTGTCGATCCTTAGCGATGTGCTCCAATTTCTCCTATTTTTCCTCTTCCTTCTCCTAGTGTTCCTGCTGCATTTCAGCAACAGACCATGTTATCGACATTAGGAGAATTGAGTTCACTTTCAGGACATCTCACTCAGCAGACTACACACGCGGCCACTGAAGTGGCCAATAGAGAGCATGGAGGCTCAAGCTATAGGGATACTCAGGCATCCACTTCAGGCGACGCACATGCATCTAGGACGGGGTCATACTTGGATTTACTATATTCTGAGGATCGTCCTACACAGGTATGTTCATATTTTGAACTTAAATTTAATTCAAGTTTGAAATATGAAAAATCCATGTAAATAATAACATCAAACTATATATATATAATATAATATTAATTCAATAAGTGTTTGGTGTAGACGCATGATCACGTGATGCCTGAAACTCAATATGATCATCGTGTGCATATGTCGAGTGCTGTAGATCTGGGCTCACCTTTTGGACAGGTACTTGAACCAATATATATATTAAATAATTTGTGTGGATATATATCTAATTTAATTTGAATTTGTACATGTGTGAATTGATATATTATATCTAGATGCGGGGAGGTCATATAATACCTAGTACTGACCAACCACAAGTTACAGTGGTGAGCGCTCCTAAGACATCATTAGCTTAGGTGTGTGCTTTCAAAAGTTTGTTAAGTTTAAATTAAATAGACATCATAGATCTAATTTAATTTTTCATTTACATACACATGTGTCAATGATCTATACGAACTATTGTACATCTATATGCAGGAATTTCATGAGATACCATGGCAGGCTGCGCACCTGAGACATCATTGGCATTTATGCATGGGCAATCTCAGGTGTGTGATCATGAGGTCATATCATTCGAGGTTGTAAACTTTACTTTAAATCTCCTATACAATTTTTACGGACCTTTTAAATATATATATATATTCGAGGTTTTCACATATTGTTTGCTTTATATGAATATGCAAGATATAGTAGATCAGGCATTTGCATCTTCTCAAGTGACAGTTATGCTACCCGTTGAAGAAAATATGCCAGTTACAGATTCACATGATCATATGGTAATTTATGCATACTAGAAAACATTTTTACTATATAAATACTAGATATTTAATTAAATTTATTTTTATCTAAAATTTTATATTTTCAAGTTTAAATATTTTTAATTATATCAAAATTTCTAAATAAATTTAAATCTAATTTCAAGTTTCTTGTACTCTTTTACAACATGATGCGGGTACATCTAGTCAACATGGAACAAAGAGGAGACTTGATTTGACCGATTAGCCTGAAAGTTAGATGGTTTTATATTTTATGGACTATAGATCTCTAGTTTTATTTAAATATATGTATTGGACTTGACATATAAATTCTATGGACTATCTATCTCTAGTTTTACTTTGAACATGTTATTATCATATTTGTGTTTATTTATATCAGTTGACTTTAATATGATGATTATATATGCACTCAATTATGATATCTTGTTATGTTCATTTTCATGATTATATGCACTCATACATTAGACTATTTATATTTTATCTAATTTTCAAGTATTACATGCACTATATAAATTCTTATCTAGAATCAAATTTAATATTTATAATTTATCACATGGTTGGGTGAAAAATTAAAACATTCCTTAAATAGTTTAGATCATATTCATAATAAATTAAGGGCAGGTAATTTTAACTATTTTCCAATTAGGTAGCAAATATTTGAATCAATAAACAAAAAAACCATCTCCTTGTATGTATAAAATGTATAATCTATACAATTGAATTATTATATAAAATGTGGTAAATACAAGAAATGAAATGTATAATCTATAAAATTGGAACAAGATATTTAAAAAGTGACATTGAACAAACATATATAATGTATATCAAGATTTTTATTACAACTATATAATATGATGAAACATAAATGTGCATGTAGATACAATTAAAACTTATCAACTTTTAGGTGAAGACCAAAAATTGACATTTACATAGTCTCTCGATAAAATAATTTTTTCAGTTCAACAATCACTTTGTAGATCAACTTGATGAGAACCTGCAAAAATAATTAATGTAAGTAACTACAATTTTTATGAGTCATTTAAGAAAAAAATTCATGCGAGAAAAGAATAGTGTATAGTAAATTCCATACAAATTCAAAAGATGTTTTCCATAGGATGGATTAAGGGGACCTAAGAGGATATATAGCTTAAGGGGGGTCTTAAGAGAATGGATTAAGGGGAGTTAAGAGGATGGTTTAAGAGGATGCATCTCATGAACCCTAGGATATGGCTTAATAGGTCCTAAGAGGATGGCTTAAGGGGAATTATGAGAGTCCTTTAATAGGATGGCTTAAGGGGATGTAAGAGGGTGGATTAAGGGGAGTTGATAAAATGACTCAAAGGGATGTAAGAGAGTGGATTAAGGGGAGTTGATAGAATGGATTAAAGGGATGTAAGATAGTGGATTAAGGGGATGCATGTCATGAACCTTACAATATGGATATTAATAGGCCCTAAGAGGATGGCTTAAGGGGAATTATGAGAGTCCTTTAAGAGGATGGCTTAAGGGGATGTAAGAGGGTGGATTAAGGGGAGTTGATAAAATGACTCAAAGGGATGTAAGAGAGTGGATTAAGGGGATGTAAGAGGGTGGATTAAGGGGAGTTGATAGAATGGATTAAAGGGATGTAAGATAGTGGATTAAGGGGATGCATGTCATGAACCTTACAATATGGTTAATAGGCCCTAAGAGGATGGCTTAAGGGGAATTATGAGAGTGACTTAAGGAATGCAAGATTATGGATTACAGGGATGTAAGAGGATATGACTTAAGGGTGCTTTAAGAGGATGGCTTAAGGGGATGAAAGAGGGTGGATTAAGGGGAGTTGAGATAATGAATTTATACTATCAATTAAATGTATCTAGAACTATATATAGTTACCTATCTCTATATTTGAATTCCATTGTAATATATGTGCATCTCCTCTCTTGTTTGTAAAGCATCTAATTTTGGGGGACCTGAAACAAAAAATGATATAAAAATTTAATTAGGAAATGATTAAATACAAATATATATATCAATTAACTATATAAACAACTAGATATACTTACCAATATTTATTTACTCTGTTGTACCATCTGCATCCTCTCTCTTTTTTAATGCATCTATGATTGTCTCATGATCATCCATTGAAAGTGTCCATAAAACTTTATTAGCAGGCCTCCCTTGATATCTAACTAGTTTTATATTGGTTGCCAAAATCAAATGTGAATAATGTATAATCTTCTTGTGTCTTTCATAATCTTCAAATGTAGGCAAGCCATTCTTTCTCATCAAATATTTTCGAATCCAAGTGCCAACAACAACCACTGAACTAGTTGGATATTCAAAGTTGTCATCATCCACTCTAGGATGTGCCAACTTATGTTTTCTCTCAACACATCTAGCCAACCAGTAATCTATCTCATCTTCATTCCCCTTAGGTGCAACAACAACATACACATGTCCTGCAAAAATAAATACAAAATTCAATAAAAAGTGACTTATATTTAATTCACATATAAACATACATACATACAAAATTCAACTCAATAAATAATGTACCTTCTTGTACAAGATCTGAAACATGATCATAATCATTTGATGCAAACACTTGATTATCTTCAATTATCGTTCCATGTTGAACATTTGTCGATGTAGGCATTAAGGCTCTTTGTTGCCATTGTTCGACCCATTCCATATTTTCACATGCCTCCCAATCACCTGCAATACAAAATTGACAAAAACATGCCAACTCCCATGTCCATATTGTCCATGTGTTTGCATTTGAACTCTTAAACGAATTCCATTTTGCAGATCCATTAATTGTTTCACAATCTTGTCGAGAAAAAATATCATTTTCTTCAACTAACCAAAAGAAGCGTCGAATTATTGAGCTCTCACTTGTTCTTGTAGATAATTTGGTATTGCACCAATCTACAATTGCACATGCATCTCTAAATTTCGCAACATCCTCAAATTTTAGTTGCTCTCTAGCAAGAGCTCTTTTCACACATGCACTTGCTCCATCGTGTTCTCCCTTACCATGACCAGCTTCAAAAAAACTCCATATGTGTTGGATATTATTTTCCTTATGAACTCTACATAACCAATAAAACATTCTAGCATTTTTGAATTGACTTGTGCAATTATCTGACCATATGAGATGTTCTAGCATCTGAATTCCTCTCTCTTTTAAATTTTTATAAAATATATCAAAACAATATTGTACAAACTCAGATGAATGTAATCAATTATCACTTACATAAAAATGGTACTCTCTCAAAAAAAATATATTATCTTCTATACTATCTTCTGCATGTCTATAAACAATGTGAACAAATATAGCTACTTGCATTGAATTACAATACTGTGATTGAATTTCTTCTTGTGGAGCAAGAGTATAATTTTCAGCAAAATCAACAACTGACAATATACTTCCAATTGGGAATGTGTTTTTACATAAACGAAATTGATTATCAAGCCAATGAGCATTATGAGAGTGTTGAACATATTTAGGTACAAACTTATCTTTAAATTCATTAATAAAAGCATGCACACTAAATTTTTCCACAATTAGCTCAACACGTTTTCCAGTTTTTCCATCTTTTAAAGAATACTCAACATTTTTAAATTTTTTTACATCCACCAATTGTTGTCCAAATTCATCTAAACTACTTTCATGCATACATTCTCCTAATAATGAAAAGTTACCACATCTATCGCATTCTCCAGAAATGCATGCTTTTAAAAAAAATGAGTTTCCATTTAAAGAGGGATCACAAAACAAACCTACTATAAAATCTTTGATTCTTTCAGGTGGCATATTAATGCCACAAATGTCCTGCATAATTTGGTTAGCATGCAAAGTGCATCGTATATATCAAAATATATCATAATAATAATGAAATTGTACATGAGTCTTACAACAACAAGAGATTCGTTGCTTATTAATTCTAACATACCAAGGTTTACACTTTTCGAATGATCTTTGACTTATGTTAATATTCAATGGTAAGATTGAAGCATCTAAATTTTTATATAATTCAGTTTGAGTCATATCTAAGAGATGCTTTGGATGAGGTTCACGAATTTTGGAACCCACCCTTAATTTTAAGACATCTCTAATGTTAGGTGATACTCTTGTATTATCATGCCAAAATTTATGGATTAAATATTTAATTTCATTAGTTAATTTCATGTCTGATCTTGGGAGTCTACCACTAAAACTCCAACATTGATTAATAGGATCCTTTTCAATACTTTCTCTTCTTTTAGCAGCTCTTATCAAAGTTCTAGGATTTACTTTTACACATTTACTAATCTTACTTAACATTCTTTTATTTGAAGTTGTTTTATCAACTAGAGCAATTGTTATTGCACGACGAGCCGCATTCTTATCTTTTGATCGACTTTTCTTACCAATAACATCAATAGCATTAGCAACACTAGATATGACTTGTTCTACTTAATCATCTTTTTTTTTGATTTTATAAAAACACCTAATTTTTTCATCACTTTTCTCATTTTCAACATTCTCATCAATTGCACCATGAGTTGACATTGGAATCCTAATTTCTTTCTATAAAAAAATATTTTATATATTTTATTTCCATAATTTCTAATTTGTCTTGAAGAAACTTTACCACGAAGGTTATCTAGCACATCTGTTTCAATTGTAAAAAAATCATTTTCACCTTCATCCATAGGAGTTTCATTTTCATTCACACAAGGGGTTTCATTTTCATTTTCAAATGTAAAAGAGATTTAATTATCATTTTCATCAATATGAGGGATTTCATTCTCATTTACATTCTCATAAGATATAATTTCATCATTTTCTTCTTTTGCATTGTTTCAACCCTAATATTATTGATCTCATCAATGGTGTATCTAGCTTCATCTAAACAAGCAATATCAATATTATGAAAACTTGGGTTTGAACACATACCTAGATAGATTGTTTGAATAGGTGCATTTTCCATATCATTGGGAGGTGGATTTGAAGACACACCTGAAGTTGTTTGCTTATCATTCAAAGTTGAAGTTGAAGGCACAATTGGGTTTGTCTCCGTAATTGCATTTTCTTCTATATTCACCATCTCCACATTTGCATCATCTACATTCATTTCATCATTCATGGCTTCCTCTTCAACATTCTTGGAACTAGATGCTTCCAAATCTTTCATTTGATGATTCCTTTATCTCCTTTCCCTTTGTCTTTTTGCCTCCTTATCTTTATTTGCTTGAACTTCTTCAGGTGTCATTAACTTTCTACATCTTTTTTTTTGTCTTTGCTTATCACCCATGGTTACCAAACCCTCTTTGATCACAAAAATAATAATTCAAGAAACTTATTTTCAAATTTCCACCTCCTTCAAATATTCAAATTAAACTATGTACTATGAAGATCATTTTTTCTATAAACTCTGAAGTACAAAAACATCATGAGTACATCCAAAAATTCACTTTTTCCAAATCTTTTTGTAAAAAGTTCTTGTACTTGATTCCACTTCAGAAAATTCAACCTGCACTTTGTCTCTACCAACAATTTGAATAGAATATGCCCTGCATAAGACAAATTTGTAATAAAAAACACAGAAAATGACACTTTCAGACTGACTACAGAAAAGGAATGGTGCAGGAAAATCGTGTTTTACCAGAATTTTTTAAATTAGGGAAAAACGGCTATATTAGAAACACGTACGCGTTATGTTCAAAAAATGCATACGCGTTTCATAACGTGTACGCATTACGTTTTCCCAACGGGTCAATGGGTAATGCGTATGCGTATGAAACGCGTACACGTTTCTTTTGAATAACACGTACGCGTTATTTAAAAGTAGAATTTCCACACCACATCCAGCCTTGGTTTTAGGCTTGGGAAAGGCTTGGCAATCCGAGCTTTAGCCTTTGACCTGCAACTAAAAAACTAAGGCAAATTAAAGAAGAATGTCCAACTTTGACATCACTGATGGACTTTTTTTCTGAATGAATCTATAAAATTAAAACCCATTAGAGAACACAATGTCTAATTTCTAAATATATAAATTTTGTTAAAATTGGATTATGTTTACTATTTTTTAATTAATTTCTAATCAAACTAGTCCTTTAAATTAAAATATCAGGTTTTTAAAGTTTTTTAATAACTTTTTATTGGTTAAGTTTTTTGTAAAAAAAAATATATGGCATCAAACTTCAGACAATTCTCTACACAATGAAAGAAAAAAGAGGCAAAAAATATTTTTGTTTGGGTCCAATTATGTTGTCCGTACACGTTGATTTTAAAAATATCAATTAAGGCCAATAAAAAATTAATAAAAAAAAAATATTCAACCAAAAATTACAAAAAAAATTCACATCAAACTTCATGTTGTTAGCTCTCATTTCCCAAAAGGAATTAGCAAAATAATTTTATTTGGGTCAAAAAGTGTTGTCCGTACACTTGCTTGGTATGGTAAAAAAATAAGGACTTTTAAAAAGTGGTGTTTATAGATCCCTATCAAAATTTAATTTCTATAATCTGGGTATTTTAATAATTTATATATTTGGAGACTAGATTCAAAACTATAGATTTCATAGTACTGACTTTTTCTAATATTCATTGTGTAAGTTCCTCAAATTTTCAGTCCAAATGTGACAAATTCTGAAAAAAAGCAAAAACATTTCCACTTTTTGAGCTTTTTGTGTACCCAACTTCTTGCATCAGCCCAAAACTAGCGAGGTTCTATCCAAGTGGGTTTGATCTAAGGTAGTTTGATCAAACCCTCTTCAATTGGAATGCTTTAAATAGAACTTTTTAAGGCTTAAATAATTATATTTTCTAAAAATATGTGATTTCAGTAAAAATTAGAATCTCCCAGAAATTATAAACCAGCTTTGTGGGATCACCCACTATCCAAATTATGCTTATAAACAAATGATCCTTGTAGTTATCTAATTGCAGAAATGTTGTAGCCAGAGATATGCATTATTGCAAGAATGCCACATGCAATTTATATACAATGTTTCACATAACACATTAATCAGATTTGCTTACAAGCAAATGAGAGAAAATATACTTTAAATATACAATATGGTCAATGTACAAAGCAAAACATTGTACATGAACTACATATGACATGTGTGTAACTATGCATAACTCTCATTGCAAAAGTAACTTGCTTTTGTTAACAAAATAGTTTCATGGTTATGGACTATATACCATTCCATTTAATATTCTCATTTGTCTATGTTTCCCAAGCCTACCAGGGCCTTGTATATCGAAAAAGCTATAAAGTTTCCATTCAACAATTATCTCAATAGCTTAATTTTTTGTGATTAAGTCGGTGAGCATTAGCATTTCGTTTATTGTTCACTGAATTCATTGTAAACAAAGGCAAAGAATGCTATAGGAATATGATCTTTGAGTTCCTTGTTCAACAATTAACCATATTTGCAGTTACATATATCTTTTCCTTTCTCTCCAATTGCATTAAAACATGTTACTTTTGCAATTAAGAATATGTATAATTGCAATTTTCCGATATGCAATTTATTGGTTAACTATTTGCCAAAATTCACAGTGTCTTGCTAGTCTTTTAATTTTCTTAAATGGAAATGAATAATAAACATAGTACATTAATCATGCATTCATTGCATTTATTGGAACCAACTCTTTGTTAAAGCTTCTACAATTTGCATCTAGCAATTAGATATTCTCAAAAATAAATAGTGTCTTATTCTCCTAATTTACTTAAACAACATTGAATAATAGAGCTAATCGCATTCAATGCAATAGTTATACATTGAAAGACAAGCATGCCATATGCAACACACATCATACAATTGCAAAAATGATCCCCTTCAATCAATAGAAAAAGAAATAAAACATAATTTTCAAGAACATAAAATATGTGCCTGAATCCCAACTATAGAAAAAAAGCAAAAATATTTCAAAATTTTACTGGTCAAGCAATTATTTGAAAAGCAAATGCAACAGATGCAACAGTAGCAAAAATGTTCAAATTATAGAATTTGATTCGCTCACTAAAATTCCTAGTGAAGCACAATGCCCACTTTTGCAGCAACAAAGCCTTTACAGTTTTCATTCAATTGTTAAACATTTGGAAAAATTCGTTGTGTACTTCTGTACCATGTTTATAAGTAGCATGTTATATGTAATAGACTGCATCCATTTTTCCTACTAGCTCTTGTAACAACAAGCAATATATCTAGTTAAAAATTTAGTGGAACCTTTTCAACAAACAACAAACAAACAAAAATTAAGCATGCATTTACTGCTTGCATAACCACCAGCCCTTCAATACATCTTGGACATTTTTCATTGAATGCATTAAACATGTATTCAGTACTTGAAGATTAATTATATCCTAGCATATATAATGTCTCCCCATTTTTATAATTTACTAAGAAAAAAGTGAACACTAGGCCTAGTAGAACCAATAAAAAGAGACATAAAACATAATTTTCAAACATGATCAATTTGGTCTTTAATCCTGATTATAGGATTCAAAACAAATGAAAACTTTAAACAATATAATTTAATTCACCGAGCAACTATTTCAAAAACAAAGTCAACAGGTCCAATGGTAACTTATTTATGTGAAAAGAATAGTTTCATGTTTATGAATTACATGACACATTATTCAGTATGCTCATTTGTCTCTTCGACAAGTTAGATTCTTTAGCATAGGTTTCTACTTTTTGTTCACTACTCTTCCAAGAAATTTTTTTAAAGCAACTGGTAAAATTAGAACAGATTGCAAATAAAAGTAAAAAATGATACAAGAATCTAACCTTTTCAATTCATCCTTCAACATCCTAGTACATTTGTAGGTGTAAAGATGTTTTCCTCCATGCCAAATTGCAAACAATGGTTCTTGATACAAGGGCAATTCAGACAAATGAGCATAGTTGATGACATACAATATGTTATTCACAAACATGAAACAAAAAAGAACACAATAAATTTTGCGAAGAAAAAAGACAAAGGTACTATACTTTTGCAAGCATTAAGACACCAAATTCAAATTTTATGAGCCACCCCAATATGCTAGCAGTCCATGAAAAAACATAATAAATTTTTGCAAGCATTCCCCATTAACTCTTGTAACAACAACCAAGCATCATAGATAGAGAAACAAGCCACTTACCAATAGTGCCCTGCCATAGAACAACAAACATGCAAAACCAAAACCAAAAGCTACCAACATATGAGATTTTAATGCCACTTCGAGATATGTGTTGGATAGCTGGTGCATACGCAAGCAAACAATGCATAATTGATCCATGAAATATGAAGCAAGGGATTTTTTTTTCTTACTGTTTGTTTATTGTTTTTAGCTTTTAGTTCCATTCTTCAATGTTTGTTATTCTCTAGCAGTGTACTATTGGTAAGTGCCTTCTTTCTGTGTTTATGATGCTTAGTTTTTGTTGCAAGGGTTAATGGTGAATGCTTGGTAAAATTTATGATGTTGGTCTATTTTTTTGCAATATATATTATCCTTTGTTTATCATTCATTTAAAGGCCTCTAAGCTTTTTAGCTATTAGTTGCACTTTTGCATCTTTGTTATTCTATAAAAGTGCAGTGGCTGCCAATGGCTTTGCTGTGTATTTATGATACTTGATAACTAGAAGTATTGCTTGTTGTTACAAGGGCTAGCTGGGGAAGTGGCTACATTAAATTACATGTGCTTTGAGTAAAGTCTTGTGGACTGTACAGGCAATGAATGCGTTAATTATGTGTTTACTGCTTGAGTGGTTCGTATGGTATGTGGAAAGCTTAGAAAGCAAAATGTGCAAGATGTGTTGGAGGGTTGGTGGGTGTAGAAGTAGCAAGTACATAGTTAATTCATCAAATATGAGGTGAAAGCTGGGTTTTATTTGTGCTTATTGTTGTTTGTTTAAAAGCTTCCATGTTTTTAGCCTGGTCTATTTTTTTGCAAAATTTATTTTCATTTGTTTATCATTCGTTGAAAAGCCTATGGGTTTTTTAGCTGTTGGTTGTGATTTTTGCATATTGCATATAATGCATTTCAATTTGTCATACTTAATTGACAAAAAAAAATTATTTCACAAATCTTATAATGTGTTTCTATTTTGCTTATTTTCTTTTACAAAAAGGAATAACATAATTGTTGTACAAAATACACAGAGAGATAAATGATATATTTGACACATAAAAGATCAAGTTCATACTTGATAACTACAAGTATTGCTTGTTGTTACAAGGGCTAGCAGAAGAAGTTGGTACATTAAATTACACATGCTTCAATGCATCATAGGCACACATACTTCACAAAACTAACATACAAAACATTATTGATTAAAAGTAAACACATAAACATATGATAAAATTTGCAAAAAAATAGACAAAAGTGATAATTTTTTGAAAACTTCAAAGACATTGAATACAAATTTTGCAACGAGTACAAACACTAGAGCTTCTTAACAGATAATAAAGAAACAAAAATAGACACAAACCACAACTTAACACATATGTCAATGGACAATAAACAAATGAAAAATTCACACAAATAAAATTGATTGCTTGTGTGAAATACCAAGACTCATCTTCTAAACTATGGAGGCATTCAATGCATTTACTATGTATTCATTGCCTGGACAACAACTAGCCTATTGCCAAAATTTGCAAAATTTGTATTATATGTCTCAATGTTTATAAAAAATTATCACTTTTGTCTATTTTTTGGAAAAAATTATGATATGTTTCTGTGTTTCATTTTTATGAGTAACATATTATATGTTTCTTTTTTCAATTGTATAAGCGTATAATGCATTCACTATGTATTCATTGCTTCATAAATTTTTTTGCTAATAGGCTAACATCAACTCAAGCTGTCACGACCTTCTTTTTGTTAAAACTTTAGACATATTATAATTTTGTGTGGTAATATTATGTAAGTGTTTTTATATAATTAATTTATGTGTGAAGAAGGTAGAGATTAAATAAAGAAATCTTGACATAAATAAATAAATAAATAAAACAAATAAAAATAAAAAATAAAAATAAAAAAATAAAAAAAATTATTAAATACACACTCCTAAAAAGGAACAAATAAAAGTTAACAATATTAATAAATAAGTGTTAGAGAAAAAAAATAATAATTAAATAATAAAATAAAATAAAATGATGAATAAAATAATTGTGAATAAAAAGCTAATTCATTAAGTGACAAGTGTACCCATCCTATCCTAAGCATTATTAATTGACACAATCTATCATTATACTTAATTAATAAAATTATCCATTTTACTAAGTCACATTAATTTAATATAATACATCATTTAATCTAATTAATTAGGATTAGGGAGATGTCACTATCCTTCATAATCCATTAATTAGTTAATCTTAACTTAATTGATTAATTAATCTTCATTATATTTTTTAAAATTTAAAAATTTATTATAATCTCACTCACATGTAACTTGCATGCACAAGTCACTATCACCTTACAACTCACCCCCACTCACCCTTGTGTGGGAGTTACACCATGCATGTGACATTTCCTCTTTTAGCCATTTGGCTTCCCCATGTGTTCTCACACATGTGTGAGCACACATGGTCAAACCACCCTCCATTACATGTCATAGACATGTCATTATCAAGCCACCCTCTCTTTTATATGTTATAGACATGTCAACATCCCATCTACCCAAGGTGTGCTCACAAATCAAAATTTGTATTTTAAAATTAGAATTCTCTTTCATATAGTTATTTGGGCTTGTTCTATTGACTTTAGGGTAAAAATGAACCCCCAGGGTAAGTACCTATGGGGTGGAAGCTTATTGAAAGCATAATATGGCCTTTTGGGCAAAGTATGAACCCCTAAAAGGTCACTTAAAGAGAAGTGACGAATTTTATAGTCTTGGGAAAGGTGTGGAGACTTGTCATATCCATTTCTCCCAAGGTGTGCTCACACATGTGTGAGCACCCTTGGCTCCTCTCCCCATGCCATGTGGTCCTATTTTTAAAGCCTTCTTCTTATGACACTTGTCACAAAGTGAGGCTATCAATCCAAACCCCACCTTCTCAAACAATCCTAGCCGTTGAATCAATCTCCAATCTTGACCCTCCATTTACCTCCTCTCAAGTCTATAAATTGAGGCCATTTCTTCTCTCATCAACAACACATGAATGGTATTTTTATGCTATCATTTTGAAGAAGGATAGGATTGAAGGAGGAAGAATCAAGTTGAAGAAGGCACAAAGAGAAGATTTGTTGCAACAAACAATAAGCAAAATGTAGAGGCCACCTCATTTCACATGAATTAACTATGCATTCTTTGCTTCTTTTTGTGCCAGTTGTCCAACACATATTGTGAGATGTGCATTTAATGCATTAAACATGTATTCACTACTTGAGTACAAGCTCACTGCCAAAGCTTCCAACTAAAATATTTGGCCCAATATATAATGTTCCCATATTTTCCTAATTTACTTAAAGAAAAATCAACCCAAACAAAAAATCAACCTAGTCAAGGCAATAGGAAAAGAGATAAACCGTAATTTTCAAGCGCCAAAAATATGTATTTAAATCCCAACTATAGCAAAAAGTCACAAATATTTTAGTTTTCTTGGTGGTATGGAGCAATCCCAATACCCTCTAGTATGTGAAATGTGAACAACTGTAAACAACAATGCTTGTGTATCCTTTGCTACACTTCACATGTTGTGAATGTCAAATGAATGCACTAATGGTGACAATGATAACGGTGTTTCATGTGAACATGTGAGAATATAGACTTGGAACAAATTTATTTGTTGACCAATGCATTACAATAACACTATATTGTTGCTATATACAACAATATTGTTTTAGATCTTGTTCACTGTAGAAACTTACAATGCATCAACTGTGGCTACATTGCTTCAACAGGAACTAGCCTAATAACAAACCCTATAAAAGTTGGATTCAATGACTAGATGTTTGGAAAAATTCATTGTGTTCTTCTGTTTTGCTTCAGTATTTATTATTTTGCTGGAAAGACTAGAACAATTTGCATTTAGACACTAAATATTTGCATCAATCTAGTCCTCCAAAATTCGCACAAATAAAATCCAACACTCGCCTAAGATTTCATGAATTAACTATGCATTCACTGCTTTCCTACCCACCAACTCTCCAACACATTTGTCACAATTTGTATTCAATGGATCAAACATGTATTCACTGCTTGACGATTAAATATTTTCTATAATATATGATGTCGCCTTATTTTACTAATCTACTTAAATCCCAACTATAGGGAAAAGACAAAAATATTTCAAACAAGATAATTTTATTGCTCAAACAACTAATTCACAATGAAATGCAAGCGACACAATAGTAAACCAACTGTGGTAGAAAGAGAAATATACATCAAACAATACAATTTAATTCACCATCAAAAGTTTGAGAACAACAACTAACTATTTGAAAACCTAATTCAAAAAAATCTACAATATATAATGTTCCCATATTTTCCTAATTTGCTTAAAGAAAAATGAATGAAAATAAAAAGTCGACCTACTCAAACCAATAGAAAAAGAGATAAAAAATAATCTTGAAGCATAAAAAATACCTCTTAAAATCCCGACTTTAGGAAATAGTCAAAAATATTTTAAAAAACACGATCTCATTGGCCAAGCACCTAATTGAAAAGCAAATGCAACAGATGCAATAGTAAAAAACCTTCCTATCAACAGGAACTAACAATTGCAATAGTAACTTTCTTTTCAACAAAAAAAAGTTTCATGTTGATGGATTACATTGCATGCCATTCACTATGCTCATTTGTCTATTCAGTAAGTCAGATTCCTGAACCATCCTTCTCCTTTATTGTTCACAAATCTTCCAAAACATAAATTTTATGCATATTGAAAGACTTAAAATTCATTGCAAACAAACGAGAACAATGATACAAGAATCTGACCTTCCAGTTCCTTGTTCAACAACCAAGTATATTTGTGTTGGTATAGATGTTTGTGTCCAGCTCCAATTGCAAGCAATGATTCTTGTTACAAGGACAAAACAAACAAATTAACACAGTAAACAACATGCAATATGCTATCCATAAACATGATCCACACAAACAAAAGTAAAATTTACAAAAAAATAGACCAACATGATAATTTTTGCAAATGTTCCCCATTAACCCTTGCAACAACAACCAAGTATCATAAATACAGAAAGAAGCCACTCACCAGTAGTGCACTGGCACACAATAACAAAGATGGATGAACCAAATGAAAATATTAAAACATAAAAGCTTTACAAGAAACAACAAACAAACAAGAATAAGCACAAATAAATCCCAGTAGTTGCATTTGATTTCATGAATTAACTATGCATTCACTGCTTATGTACCAACCAACACTCCAACACATCTTGCACAATTTTCTTTCCAAGCTTTGTTGACACACCGATAGCCACTCAAGAAATAAACAAAGAAGTAATCTACTCACCACCATGTTAGCCCTTCTAACAACAAGAAATACTTCTACTTTTCAAGTACCATAAAAACATAGCCAACCCATTCACAAGTAGTCGACTTCTACAGAATAACAAACATGCAAAAGGCTAAAAACCCACAAAATTTTCATGAGTTAAAGCACAATAAACAGAAACAAAACCTACCACTCCCCTAACATCTCATGAATTAACTATACATTCACTGCAACACAGTCCACAAAACCTTGCTCAAACTATCCACTTTCCCCTGTAATGCTACTACCTACCAAGTATCAAAAACAAATAGACAAGCAAATCACCAGTTGCACACCGTTCCTATGGATCCTCCCTCGATCCAACACTGCAAAAAATGACAAACATTGAAGATGGCAACCAACAGTGAAAAACATGAAAGCTTCTCAACAAAAAATAAAAAACAATAAGGAAAAACTAGCCCTCCAACACATGTCACACAATTTTCTTTCTGAGCTTTGCTCACAGGCTACCACAACAACAAACACATAGTTAATGCATTCAAATTTTACAGAATAACAAACATGCAAAAGCATAACTGACATCCAAAAAACCTAGAAGCTTTTGAACAAATGATAAAAAAACAAGAATAAGCACATACAAAACCCAACATTGGCCTAAGATTCCATGAACTAACTATGTATTCACTTCATTTCTACCAACATGCAAAACCACAACCAAAAGCTAGCAACACATAAGCTTTTAAAAAAACAACAAAAAAACAACAATAAGCACATATAAAACCCAATACTCGCATTAGATTTCATGAATTAACTATGCACTCATTGCTTCGATACTCACCAGGCCTTCACCACATCTCACACACTTTGCTTTCGAAGCCTTGTTGATACCCTGCTACGCACACAAGCAATACACACATAATTACTACATTCACTTGCCCATTATCCCCTGTCATTCATATGTAATCCACTATACCCATTTGCACCGTTACACCTTGTAATAACAAGCAATACTTCTAGTCATCAAGTGTCAAAAACACACAACCAAGGCATTCAATGCCAATGCACTTTTACAAAATAACGAACATGCAAAATAACAACCAATAGATAAAAAACCCACAAGATTTTCAACAAATCATAAACAAACAAGAATAAACACAAAGAAAACCCAACACTCACCTAAGATTTCATGAATTAACCATGCATTCATTGCACATATACCCACATGCAAAAATGCAATGAAGAGCTACAAAACCCATAATCTTTCCAACAAACAATAATAAAACAAGAATAAGCACAAACAAAATCTAGCACTCACCCAAGATTTCATGAACTACTTATTCGTTCAGTCCATATGCACCCACCGACTTATCAAGTGTCACAAATACACATCCCAACCATTCACCAACAATGCACTTTTACAGAATAATGAACATAGCTAAAAAACCCACAATCTTTTCAACAAACGACACATAAATGACAATAAGCACAAAAAAAACCCAACACTCGCCTAAGAACTCATAAATCAACTATACATTCACTGCACTTGTACCCACATGCAAAAACACAATGAAGGGCTAAAATACCCACAATCTTTCCAACAAACGATAGTCAAACAAGAATAAGCACAAGAAAAACCTAGAACCCCACCAACATTTCATGAATTAGCTATGCGTTCACTGCATGTGCACCCACATTACACAAGACATTGCCAAAAGTGTTCAATTTTCCCTTGTAACGCTTCTACTTATTAAGTATAAAAAACAAACAGACATGCCACTCACCAGTTGCACACTGTTGCCACTGCGGAGAATGAAAAATGTCAAACATGACAACCCATAGCCAAAAACATGTAAGCTTCTCAACAAATAGTAAACAAACAACATGAAAATTAACCAAGCATTCTCTTCTTATCTTTGCACCAGTTGTCCAACACATATCACGAGGTTTGTATTTAATGCATTAAACATGCATTCACCACTTTAGAACCAGCTCACCACCAAAGCTGGCAACAAAATAATTTGCGATGATGTATAATGTTCCCATATTTTCCTAATTTACTTAATGCAAAACACAAGAAAATAAAAAAAATGACCTACTCAAACCAATAGAAAAAGAGATAAACCGTAATTTCCAAGTGCCAGAAATATGCACTAAAATCCTGACTATAGGAAAAAGTCAAAAATATTTTAAACAACACAATCTCATTGGTCAAACGACTAGAAAAAAAGAAAATGCATCGATTGCAATAGTAAACCTACCTATCGGAAGGAACTAATAAGGGATATACCAACACATAAATATGAAACTATCCAAAGGTGAAGAAAACATATATTAGAAATGAGAAAGGTATATTTCTAGCTATGACAATAATCCCCTTGGGATTTCAGTGTAATCATTACATTGGAGCTGCTATTTCCTTTCATAGAATAAAAATGGCCCAATCTATGGGATTTAAAAAGATGTACATTGAGGGGGACTCTCTAAACATAACTCAATGCTTGAAATGCATGTTAAATCCGAATTGCACCTTCGATCCTTTCATCATAGATTTTTCTAAGATGGCTAAGAATTTTGAGGTGGAGTTTTGTCACGTGTTCCATGAAGGTAATGAAGTAGTTGACATCTTCACTAATGTTGGAGTCACTATTGAAAGCCTAATGAGGTGGGAGGAACACACTAGTATCCATTTACAAGATAAACATGTGTTATCTAATGATTAAAACTATTATGGTAGAAATAAGAAATGATACCTTATTAGTTCAAGTGAGGGTGTGTTTACATGATTTTGTGGGTGATTTTACAAACTATGGGTGGAAGTGTTTTGGATAGCGAATTATGTATTTTAAGGAAGAAAAAGCTAAGATGGGTCTTTGTCAATAGGAAAGACTATTGTTTGAATAAGAGAAGTGGGGTCTCTAGTAATAGAGTTGTGAACAATTTGATAAGGATGGGGGAAGAATGCAATAGAATTGAGGCATCTAATTGTGTTGGTATTTAATGTATGCGTGAAGTTTGAAATATGCTAAAGGAAGGAAGGATTTTCTTGTTCAGAGAAACTCCATGGTCATGAACCATCTGCTACCAAAACTATTGTTAGCACCTAGAATAATAAAAGTATCTTGACATTTGGATGGGAGATGATCATCAATGAGGAACTGATAATGTAGGTGATTGATATTTTTATGATGGAAAAAAAATCTTCAAATATTAAAAGGAAAGTGATAAGGCTTTGCATATTTTCTTAAATGGCAATGAAAGGAGTAAATTGGTGAAACTTCACTTTGGCTATGAGAGAACTTTCATTAAACCCATTTGGGTTGCCATTGTGGAGATTATTATGAGGTATGTGACTCTTGAGGGTCATTATAAGAATATCTATGGATATCATTTTACTTTGCTAAAACAATAACTTGCAGATGGATCTAGAAAGTGTAGAGGACTATGAACCTATCAACCTAAATTTGGATTTGATCATTGTAGTAGGATTGGGTGATCCTTAGGTGAATGGCTCTTCGTATGAAAGTTCTGCTCCATTTTTGGGGTCCTCTGATGACAAATCTTAGCTTCTGATTTCCAGTTGTAGAATTTTCAGAATATTGTTAGATAATTTTGTAGGTGAGTTTCCATTTGTTGAAAAGATGTAAGGTTTCAAATGCAAAAATGAAAAAAAATTCTACAAGCTTCCCTCAGTCCTCTTCAAACCTAAAACCTAGACATTCAAAGAGGAGAAATGTTGGGCCATTTAGGGGCTTTCCTTAGTCAAACCCTGTGTAAGTGTTCCCACTTCCACAATGGAAATGTTAATGATAGAATGATAATGAATATGAAGGAATAATGAAATCACAAAGTGTTGCAACTCACCACCCTTCAATGGCTTCCTTGAAGGAAGTCATACACATCACCTCAAGATCTTAGATCTTTCTTTCTTGATTTACTTGAATGCTTTGGAGACCTACAAAAGTGTTATCCTTCACAAAATAATGATAACATAAACATACATAAAATCACATAATATTTGACATGATGTTAGGATCTTTAATTACTACAATAAAGCTCTGAAATGCTACTCTTTACTTGCACTTGGGGTATGTGCAGGATCATCATGGAAAAAACAGGCCCTTAAGTGGCAAAAAATTCAAAAAAATCAGAATTAGACAACTTGACGTAAAAATTTGAATAAGTTATCTATATTATTTAAAAAATATGTAAGAATAGAATATGTAGAAAATTAAATGTAGTTTCTAAACTACTAGGTTTGTTTTTTTAAAAAAATCTATTTGGTGAAAATTTGAAATTTCAATGTTGTAGTACTTAAATTTTAGGGAAAAAACAAGTAGGTGTCTGTCTGACCACCCTAACCACAATAAAATGATAATATTTTTTTATAATATTTTATATATAAGTAGAGGACTCATGTCATGATATGATTCATATTTTTTGTAATTTTTTTCCAAGTAAATAATTAATTATGAATTTTTATTACAAATTTTAAAAAATAAAAAAAAATCATATGTTTGACCACCTTAACTTGGTCAAAAATTCATGAAATTCAATTTTTCTTTTTAATCCTATAGTATGTGAAGCATAGAATGTGACGCATGTTTTGAATTCAAAAAATGTGATACTATTTGAAAGCTATAGTGTTTTTCAAGCAGCCTATCAATCAAGACTTTAGTCGTAATTCGAATAGAAAATGAATAATAATTACTTATTAAATTCAAAGTAAAGCATAATTTATATTGGTGGAAAGTTGAGAATCTCCTTTAAAAACCCTTTTCATTTCATCAATTTTTGGTAAAAAAAATTTGTCAGCCACATACCCATCATATTGCCACTTTTTGGCCCATCATGATCCTGCACATACCCCTTGAATGATCTTGACAATAGTTTTTGCTCCTAAATGCTTTTTCATTCTTGTTAGATTTCAAATGATGCAATGAATAGGTATTTATAGGCATTTCTATAATTTCCTTAGAATTAAATCCCAATAGCCAACATTTGAAATTTGAAATTTGAATGTTAAGATGGCCACTCCGACATGTCCAAAATTGGTCCCTGACAAAATAGGGGGACCCATTCGCCCTAGGTCGAATGGGTTGTGGCCCTATTCTCTATGATATTAAGTTTTGAGGGAAAAATATTAATTGGATGCATTTGTTGAATGTTTGCAACTTCTTGAGAAGTGGTACAAATGGGCTATAAAATGCATAATTTAGGAAATTAGGGACCTAATTAGGCTCAATAATTTAGGGGGAGAAAAACATAGTGTGAAATTTTCAAGGGTGACAATTTACAATGCTACATTACTGATGGGAAGGATGATTGGGCTTCTCTCCAAGAAGAAATTTTGGTGGGAACTAGAGTTCAGAGAAAAATGAAAACCCTCTCTAGAAGGAAAGAAAAAGGAAAAGTTGGTTGCTTGGAAATAATTTTTTTTTTTAATATACCAAGGGGCTTGCGTTGAAGTTTTCAGTGGAGGGGAACATCCCCATTGAGGGAGATAACCTTGGTGCTACTAGGAATGTTAAGGTGATGGAACTAGGGGTGGGTATCCCTTTTCCCCTATTCTTGACCCTACATCTAAAGTCTCTTTGGAGTTCTCCTTCTTGGTTTATAATGTTGTCAATTCAAAAGACTTAGTGAAGGATTTGGACATAATTAGGGATGTTATTATCTCTCAACAAAGGATATCCAAATGGTTTTTTTTGGAAATTTTTTATTAATATTAAGTTAGAAATTATATAGGAGCAATTGGGTGGATAGGTCAACATTCGAAGGTTGGAGGAGACAAAAATCCTACAAGGATGTGAAGTCATCCCAAGGTTAAAAAATGGAAATGGATTTGAGTGCCATTTGAAAGGACCTTGATGATAAGGTAAAATGCATGGATAAGTGGAAATAGAACATAAATGATAAAATATTGTTATGGAATAGAAAATAAAAAAAATAAAACTTGTAGAGGGTGGTGAAGGTTAGCCAATGCTCAATCAAGAATTTTTCTAAGGGCTCCACATCCTCACTAAAAAGTTGAATGACCTCTTTGAAGAGCATATCAACCAAGTAAAATATAAAAACCATGAGCAAGATGGGCCTAAGACCCACACCCATGGGAGAAAGAAGAAAAAAATTGAAGAGGAAAGGAAAGATCTATTGAGTTATGTCAAACTCCAAGAGAAGTTCTACTAGAAGGATTTGGGTGTTGGAGAAATATTAAAGAAATTGTAGTTATGTGGATGGTTTCTTTTTTCCCTATCTTGTTTTGTTTCTTGTTTTTTCTATTGGGCCATTGCAGGATTTTTGTTGTTGTTTGTATATGCTTATCTTTCTAGTTAGCTTTTTGTAGAGGGTTTCGGGGTCCCTTCAAAATTTTTTTTACCTTTAATAAAAAACACAACACATATGAATCTCCTTGAGTTTGATAGAAAATGGGGAGTTAAGGGGATTCACTAGGTTCTTAGGAAAATAAAACAACATTAAAACTCTACTAATAATATAATACTTTTATCTAATTATATTATATTTAAATTTATAACTGATATTAAATATTATTTAAATCTTCTTCTCTATCTCTCTATCCATCCCTCTCTATCTCCATATCTCTCCCTCTACCTCTATTTATCCCTATATCTATATATCTCCCTCTTCCTCTCTTGCTCTTTCTTCATCTCTACCTCTATCTTCCTCTCTCCTCCTCTATCTCTAGACATGTCTCTCACTCTCTATCTTACCATCTATATAGATCTCTCTATCTCTCCCTCTCCATCTTCCTCTCTATCTCCATATTTCTAAATTGTAAATACCCACAAGAATCCAAAACACATAATAATATTCCATGTTCAATTCACACCTTCCAAAACACCATGGAAAAATTTTCACAATATTTTTTTCACAAGATTTAACACATCAAATACAAAGGAATTTAATGCCTTGAGAAAACTACCACCTCCACTTGAATACTCCTTATATCACCAAGATCACAAATCACATAAATATGTAAAGACACTCATATCTCAAAATTAATATAGATTGAGTATTTTTTCCACAATATAGAGTCCACACCTCTCCCAAACCC
Source organism: Sequoia sempervirens (assembly GCA_007258455.2). NCBI lineage: Eukaryota > Viridiplantae > Streptophyta > Pinopsida > Cupressales > Cupressaceae > Sequoia > Sequoia sempervirens. Next base: position 184,759,424 of record VDFB02358134.1, on the reverse strand, counting down.
ACTATATAGTTGGATATTAACCAAAATAGGAAGATCTAGACCCAAAAAACAAATAATCCCATGTCAAATGAGAAACACAAAACTAAAAAATCAATATAGAGAACATTCATTCAACATCAAGTTAACCCATATAAAAGTCAACAAGTTATTATAAGCATTTTGATAACAAAAAATTTTAAAAAAAAAACTCCATAAAATTCTTAAGATACTATCTCAAATGATTTAAAAATTGTTGGGAAGCCCTTGATGCCAAAAACTAGATTTAAAAATCTACTCTTCTCCCAAGCTCTCATGCTCTTCCCTTTTTACTCTTTTACTAAGAAAATATAAAAAATAAAAAGTGACAATCTAAAAATGGTACACCTAACTAAAGATTCAAGGAAGTATTAAGTAAAGATTCACTATCTAGATATAATGAATTAAGGGAAGAGGTGTTGAGTTTCCTACCCCAAATTAGATTTATTTCTCCAATCTCCTCACTTATCTTCTAAGACACTTTTAAAGGGTCTAGACTCTTCTAAAGTACATAATATACACTCTAACATGAACCAAACTCATATGTTATCACTTTAGGTGTTAAATTTTACTCAAATAATAATAAAATAGAATTAAAATATCTCTAAAATCACTTATTAAGTTTAAATTCAAAATTTTATAATTAAGGGTGATAGTTTAAATAGTGTCTTTACATATGTAGTTCAGATATAATTTTTTTAGGATTGATCTATTCACACTTAAAATAATTTTACTTAGGATTTTCCATGCCTTTTTCTCACCTCATGTGGTTGATACATGTGTCCTCATTATTTGAGACACCTATTCCATGCATACTTGTCACATTTTCATGCACTTGTCAAGTTTTCTCACAAGTATTGCACCTTTGGAAGGTAGTAAGAATTATACTCCTAACTTCACAACTCTTCATCCTTTCCTATATGTTCGAGGTTGATCATTGTATTTAGACACTCTTCATATATTAATAGACATACTATTGTGCTTATATTTTTTCACTTGTACAAGGTTATCAATTTTCCCTTTCAAATTCTTGGTTAATCCTAACATGGTACCAGAGGAAAATAGACACTACCTTTGCCTCTAGAAGGCCTAATAAATAAATAATATCCTTTCATTTGATGAAATTCAATAAATTTTATTTTTTTGATTTTTTAAATTTCTTGTACCTATTGTACCATACAAATCTATATAGTATAAGTTTTTTGTAAAATATAAAACAAAAATTAGTAGAGGGAAAAAATTGCCCTCTTCCCATCATCATTTGCGTCAAATTTTTTGTTAAATAGGTAAAAAAAATTGATAAAGGGTTGCAAAACCTCCTATTAATCTATTTATTTTGGCCTATTGTGGTCACTATTTTTTTTTTGTAGGGATTTTTACCATTTCGACCAGTTTACAAGGTATTTGGCCTATTCATCCTATTTGCTAGATTGTGCCATATTTTGTTTTGTAGAGTTTTTAGCCCTCTTTTGGTTAACATAAAAGGTGAAAATCTCATTTTTATTGTGGGTGACATGAAGCTCACATTGCTAGGGTTTTTTCTATTGTTTGGAATTTAGAAAATTGAAAGTGTGAGCATTTCCACTTAATCATTGATGGCAAAGTCCCTCTTACCTACAACATTGTGCCATGATTTACTCTTCTAGCATCCTGTTGAAGGTGCTACCATCATTCTAGCATAGGAACAAGGTTAAACTTGGTGTAAATGGTGGTAAAGATGAGAGTAATTCCATTTCCCCTTAGCAAAGTCTAGAATTGTATATCTACAACAATTATCTTGTTTTTTGCAATGTTTTTAAAATTGGATTTTTTGTAAGAATCCATATAGTCTCAAGCATATTGAATTATTGTTTTAAATAAAATCTATGACCCTTGGACAACAAGGAAATTCCCAAAAAATAAGATACATAGATAAATTCACAGGGGCATGTAGATCACCCTAATTAAGCTAGTAAATACTAATCCCTACATGGATTTGACCAGGCCAACTCAAGAATAAGTTGCCAACTGACACACCCTTCAAAACCAGTCAATTTCTTCCCATGTGGCTTCTCCCCATCAATAAATACATTTTTTTGGGGGCACAATGAATCTTCTTAAAAGTTGTTGAAGCCATGAAATTTAATCTAGTAGATATTTCTTACCATAAGTTATTTCTTAATGCAAGTGTAAGGGGGTGTCTTTTCTATTTTGTGATAACTTTCAAATGGGGAGTTGAAATTTCAATTATAAATAGTGAACAAGAAGCTATTTTTGTCACTGATAGAGCAACATTGAATGATTTGATTATTTTGTTTAATTTTCTTTTATTTCCTTTGAATTCATATTTGTAAGAAAATTTTGATGGGGCATCAATTTCACCTCCATTATCAAAATTTTAATTTTTATTTCTATCAAAATTTTGCAAGGAATTTATTTTTTCTTGTAATTTTAAGATTTGGAAAGCCAATTTTATCAAAATTTGTAAAATTAACTATGAGTTATAATTTTTTATTTAGAATCCAATCTTAACATAGGTTGTAATTTATTGCACATTTTTTTGTTTGGGGGGTTGTGTTTTAGCACTAATCTTTTTGGGGGATAATCTTGTATTTCACTTTGATTTTTCTCATAATTAGACCATGTCTAGAAATTGTAAAATGAAATGCACATATTATGGGAGAAATAAACATGGGGATGAATTATGTCCTCATGTATCACATCAATTCATCCAACTCCTATAAGATATTGTAAGAAATCCATCACTTGATGCTACATCTAAATCCAAGGTTAACATCTCCATGGCTTCCTATGATTATTTGCACTAGGACATCTCCATTATCTTCCAATATCCACCAAATTGGGACATATTTCTGCCAAAAATCACATATTTTTTAGTAGAAACCCACCTTTTAGATTTGTATGACACATTTGAGGATACTCATATTCTCTTTGATGTTAGCTTCAATGAAGTTACATCACCATTTCCATCTTTATATCTTGCTCTTACTGTGCCTACATCAACTTCTATAGTGATATAATTTTTAGATATTCATGAGTCCAATCTAACTCAATCATTATCAATTTTTACATCCTCGATAGTAGTATTATATTTTTTCCCACATATTATGGTCAAGACATACTTCCCACCAGTATTTTATTGTGACTCTTGACCTTGAGTAGGGTTAATTTGAGGGCTTGTTGAAACACCATAGTTCATAGCCATGGAACTCATACCAAGATTACTTTGTAAAGTGGATGGAAATGTGCTTCATGATGGGGAATTTACCACATAGGTTACAATACTCACATTTTGTGAGGTAACATTTGGCTGGGGAGTACTCCACGTACTCACATTAGAAGCATTCAAGTGACTATTTATTTGATGGCTAGTCCCAACTTGATTTTGAGATGTGAGTATGGATGTGGTAGCAATATTTTGTGTGGCTCTCGTACTATCAAGCATTTTTTTCATGTCATCTCTTTTTCTTATTTCTTCTCTAATCCTTTCTTGTTCTAGCATATTCATCTCTAATTACATATCATTCATTTCCTTGATCAATTGTTCTTCAGTTAATGGTGAATTATTAGGGATAGGATCTTGTGAAGTGGCTGGAAGAGATTTAGTGGATATGAGAGGTGGAATACCAGCTGTATGATGGGGGTTGACAATATTTTCAAAGGAAAAGGTATAAGCTTTTTGAAGGTACAGGGTTACCATCAAGTTATATCACAAAAATTCCTATGGGAGGATTTTCATCTAAAAGTTCTTGTGCAAGATCAACCATACTCCAAGTTGGTACTACATCTCTCACATGTCTAGTTTTTCTTTGTTGACATGAACCCCCCAATAATGGTGTATCCTTAGTATCTTCATCACCAAAGAGATTGTATCTATCTTGAGAATTATTAGATCTTGACTCTGCAAGATATAACTATTATTTTTTATCAAAAGTAGGGTCAAACTTACTTGCATCTTGGTGTCTTATATCCTTGTATCTCCATGTTTCCTTGCCTCTTGTGAGTTCTCCCTCAACTTTCCTTGTAGGATCTTCCTTGTCAAGGGGTCTTCTACCATGCATGATGAAAAACTCTTCAAGTCTTAATTCTTTCAACTTGTCTTCTAAATGTGGCAGAGAGTAGAGTCGTCACCCAACATTATGGGAATAGTATTTCCTTTTCAATGCAATTTGACAAAAGCATTAGAATTGACACTTTCATAGGAATTATTTCAACATATGGTTTCAAATAAATTTGGACCCAATCCTTCTAGATGCATACTACTAGATAGAAATTAATTTTGTACCCAGTAGATTCACCAATTTTTTGGTGTTTCCAATTGATTATCTAGGTTCTCCTAAAGATTGGCTAATTCTTATACTTAGAAGCCCTAGGTTAATTGCCAACAAACATGAGACAGATTTATAGTTTCTCCTCTACACTTTAGGCTCTATAAAACCAAGGTGGGTTCCCCTATAACATCATGCAACCATAGTAACTTGCATTGATGCCTTTGCTAACATATTCTTCACACCAATTGTACAAGAGGTGTATTTGATGGGCTAAATCATCTTTAGTATCCTCTATATGAACTATTATGACTTGTAGTGTGGGCTAGAACATAACAGAATGAAAATTATAGTAAAATAAATATTTTTCAATTTATATCTTATTTTATCTAAAACTTAAACTTTGAGAATTAGATTGACAATTTTCTTATCCACACAAAGTCTAGAAATGAAGAAAACTCCAACAATAGATCAGCCTTTGGCTTATAATAGTCGTACTACCTTACAACAAGAAATCAACAAATAAGCAATAATTTCAAACTACTTAAAAATTTGTATTATAGCCATACAACCCCAAATATATGAGTTGAAAGAAAATTTATTCTATTCCTTGAATAGAAATTGAAATGATGAAAATAGGGTGCTCCTAGGGTTTCCCAAAATGGAAAAGTGGATCCAAAGAGGGAAAATGGGTCCCATATTTCCTCAATTCATTAGGAAATGAGATCACACAATGAAATGACTTACAACCCTTAGGAGAATCAAGTCAAAGTGTGAATCCACAAATTTCCCTTTTTTTGCAAGGATGGGGGTCTAGGCCAAACAACACTTTGGGGAGAAATATTAAAATAGAAAATCAACTCCAAAATGTAATCTACGACTTGGATCTAGAATATTTAGCATAAAACTAAGGGAACCAACAAAGTTCCTGGAGAATATGAGAGGAATAAATGTTGTGCACCTTTCAAAAGTTGTTTTTACAAACTGAATAGGGACTCATTCACCTAGGGGTGAATGGGTTTTGGCAGAATTTTCTGAAAAACTCTGAATCTAAGATTTAAGCTTGAGACTTGCAATTCTTCCCTGTAATTTCAAACCTTCGCTCCCAAATACGGATCTAAGAAAAATATTCCTTTAGGCTGAAAGTAGAATGATAATAGAAGATGAAATCACTTAGGAAACAAGTCATTAGGATTGGTTGAATGTCTTGTGCATCTCCCAAAACCTAGAATCCATCATGATACTTGATTGGAAACTATAATCACTCCTTTGAAAATGCTTGATCTTGATATTAAAATGAGCTTGAAGACATGCAAAAACAACTCAAATACTGCTCCAAGACTTCACTTTTGAATGCTTCTCCTTGCTCTCGAATATGAATGCTTGATCTCATGTGAAATATTCTTCCTTGTCTCTTGTCTAGTGTGAAATAAATTGGAGACTTAATTTTATAGGCTTCCTTTCTAATTTCCCAATTATCAGATCCCAAAAGCTGACATGTGAAATTTGAATTTGAGAGATTAAAATTCCACCAAAAACATATCAACTTTGAGTTTGAGGAACTTAATTAAGACCCATTCGTCCATGGGAAAATGGGTCCTGACCTAAAGCTTCAGGAATCCTTAAATGTCGGGTCATTAATTTAATTCATAGCATTTATTCAATGTGGGTTGTGGTGTCGAGAATTAAATAAAATCAAGTACAATAGGCCTTGAGATACATGATAAAGGGGTATTAGGGGCCTATAAGTAGGATTTTAAAATGCATTAATGAAAAGGTCACAAAAATAGGTCCAAATAAGTGTGAATTGTACTTTCTCCTAGAAAGGGGTGTTGGAAAAATAAGGACAGACAATTGAGAGGGTGGGTGAATCAGTTGTTACAAAATATTAAACTTTTTAGACTTTTCTTAACTTAATCTCAGATCTGATGAATGAATAATAAACCATATACAATCAACACATCAGAAATATAGAGAACACCAAGATTTTCTACGTGGAAATCCTATTAGGGGAAAAGCCACGGTGGATGTTAGTCCACAATATTATGCCCTATTAAAATTATAATGAGAATAATAATGGGAATGCACATGCATTTAGGCACATTGCCTAGAACTCACTACTCAAATACAAGAGGGCTCACTTCCCAACAATATACATCAATATAGATTAGATCTGCAGGGTATGAACTGAGAAAATAGCTTCTACACAAGCCTGATTACAGTTCCAGTTAAGCACAGGAAATCTTCTTCACACTTCGCTCAAACTTCTTCCCACTCTACTCTGCAATCAAATGATTTGAACACTATTCACACATCTACACTTTCTATGGCATACACTTGCTCTTATGCACACTAAATTCGTTCAAACAATCGTTCTTATATATCCACAACCTAGATTTACATCAACAACCTTGTCGGCGAAAAAATATAAAACATATTTACAATGTCGGCCCAAATTTACAAATAAATTTTCAATGTGGATCAAACACCATCAGCTAATATTATGATGAGACCCAAAATAATATCCTCGAGCACACCAAACATTCAAATTTTGAACTTCAAGGATCCACAACACATTACAGCCATCATGTCAGCCAAGAACATGAAAACCCGAACATATCGAGAGAAATATTCAACCATGAGCACACCGATCAATGTGGATGTACAACAGGAATAGAGAATGATCTAGAAGAAACCGCAATTGACAAGAACTAACAAAGAATCATCTGCAGCAACAAAAATTACCAGAATCACATAAACTTTAATTAGGAACACTGACAGAACCCACAAAAATACTGTCAAAACACAAATGTTCATAGCATGATGAAATCTTCACATGGACCTCTGAAACTTCTGGTAGATGAACTAGATACTCTCAGCAATAAACCATTTAGTCCACAACAATTGATCTTCAACATATAGAACAAGACACCTTCATGACCTTCACTATTCCACTAGCAACCTGGAACTCTTCCTTTAACAATTTTCTCAATATCCTCGACATATACAGCCTTCAATACAATAATGCTAATAGTGTTGACATCAATGACAACCACATATCAGCAACACAACCACAACATCCAACAATCTCCCCCTTTGGAATTGATGGCAACACATGATGTGAAAAATACCATCAACACAACTCTCAATCAGTACTTACTCCCCCTTAGATTCTAACTCATCTCCTCAACTGCTCTTTTCCCCAAAAGTATTTTTCACATTACTCTTCTCCCCCTTTGACATCAATGGAAAAGGTAAGCATTACCTTCCCACATACAAGTTCTAAACCACATTTTTTCACATTTTACTACTCCCCCTAAGTAGTAGACACAAAAACATCAATCTGGATCAAGAAATATCTATGAAGCACATAGATTGATGTAAATAAATGCATATCTAGTTCATATCAGGAGGGGTAATCACCCCTAGCATTCCTATGAGATACTCAAAAGTATCCTTCGACAACAACTTAGAGAAAATGTATGCAACCTGTTCTTTGGTAGGCACATACTCCAGTTTGACTTCTTTCTTGAATTCACTTTCTCCCTCAAGAAGTGAAACTTGATTGATATATGCTTGGTCTTAGAGTATATCACCAGATTATTTGATATGTTAATTGCACTTGAGTTGTCACAGTATATGGCAATAGGTTCATCATATACTACTTTGATATCTTTCATCATCTGTTTCATCCACATCACTTGGGTACAGTTATTTGCAACATCAATATACTCTACCTCAACAATAGAAAGAGAAATGGAATTTTGATTTTTTCTCAACCAAGACACCAACTTCTTCCCTAGGAAGAAGGCACCACGACTAGTACTCTTCTTGTCATCTACATCTCCTGCAAAATCCACATCAGTATATGCATTCAAAGTAAGATCATCATCCTTAGGATACCAAAGCCCAAAATCAACCGTTCCTTTCAGATACCAGAAGATTCTCTTTACAATAGTCACATGAGACTCTTTTGGATCAGCCTGAAATCTAGCAACCATGCATACAACATTCATAATGTATGGTCTAGTATGAGTTAAGTAGAGAAATCCACCAATCATTGACTTGTATCTTGTTTTATTTTCCTTAGGAGAATCATCATTCTATGTTAACTTGCATCCGGTTACCATGGGAGTACCAACAGGTTTTGAGTCATCCATGCCAAACTTCTTCAACAACTCTCTCACATATTTGGACTTAGATATGAAAAATCCCCTTGTCTAACTGAGTAACTTGCAATCCCAAAAAGAAATTCATCTCTCCAATCATACTCATCTCAAATTCATTCTTCATTTCATCAGCAAACTTCATACATAGATTATCATCTCCTCCAAAAATAATATCATCAACAAAGACCTCAATAATCAACTCTTTGTCATGATCCAATTTGAAATACAAGTTGATGTCAGTAGTACCTTTATTGAATCCAAGCTTTAATAAGTATTTATCCAGTCTAGCATACCATGCTTTGGGGGATTTCTTGAGTCCATATAGAGCTTTCTTCAATCAAAAAAACATGTTTTCCTTATCAGTCAGTAGAAATCCATCTGGCTATTCAATATATACTTCTTCTTCTACCTCACCATTCAGAAAAGCTAACTTCACATCCATTTAATAGACTTTATAGTTCTTATATGCATCATAAGCAATAAATAATCTTACAACTTCAATTATGGCAATAGGGGAAAAGGTTTCTTCAAAGTCAATACCTTCCATTTGTGAATACCCTTTACATACCAGTCTTGCTTTATTCCGGACCACTTCACCTTGTTCATTCAGCTTATTCTAAAAGACCCATTTAGTACCAATCACATTTGTGTCTTTAGGTCTGGGAACAAGTATCCATGTATCATTATTTTCACTCTGTATTAGTTCTTCCTTCATAGATTCCATCTAGTGTTCATCATTGCAAGCTTCATTGAAATATTTAGGCTTAATCTTGGAAATCAGGCAATACTCTTATGCAATATTTCTTCTAGTTTGCACACAATTATTCTTGTCTCCTATAAAAAAAATTTCAGAATGATTTAGCTTTACATACCTTAGAGTTTTAGGATTCTCTCGAACTTCTAGTTCTTCTATTCTTTCTTCTACACTTGCACTTGTCTCTCCTTCCTAACTTACTTGATTTACCGAAACAAATTGAAGTTGTTTTATCAGAACATATGGCACAATTTAAAGTTGATTATGTGTCTGAGCATTCTTCCCTTTGTTTGTGTTGTCTTCCTGGTCATCTGAATCATATCCACAATATCTGAATGATTTAGCAAAATCCTCATCAACTCTGACATTTGCACTCTCAACCATTTTTCTCAATCTTTTGTTATAGCACTAGTAGGTCTTGCTCTTAGTAGAGTAACCTAAAAAGATTCCTTCATCGCTTCTTGCATCAAACTTTCCTATATCCTCATCTCTCTTGATATAACACTTGCTTCCAAAGATCTTGAAATATCTAACAATAGGCTTATAACCAAACCATAGTTCAAAAGGAGTCTTACCGAAATTACTATTGACATTTACCTGGTTCAAAGTGTACACAACAGTGCTTACAGCTTCACTCCAATAGATATGAGGCATATTTCCTTCTATCATCATTGTTCTAGTAGCATCCAAAATTGTTATGCTATTTCTTTCTACAACTCCATTCTGTTGAGGGGTTCGGGGAGTAGATAATTGTCTTTTGATTCCATGCTCTTCATAGAAAGAATTAAACTCCCTGGAGGTGAACTCACCACCTCTGTCTAACCTTAAGCATTTAATTTTCAGACCTTTCTCATTTTCTTCCATAGCTTTGAAACTTTTGAAATTCTCTAATGCTTCACATTTTTCTCTTAAGAAAGCAACCCATATCATTCTAGAGTAATCATCAATAAGCAACATAAAGTATCTTTCTCCATGAAGACTTCCGACTCTAGAGGGACCACATAGATCAGTATGTACCAACTCCAGTAATCCATTTGAATGATGTTGTTTGCTCTGAAAAGAGACTCTAGTTTGTTTTCCCATCTGACATTCCTTGCAAATTGTGTTAGTAGGCTTCACTATCTTAGGTAGATCTCTTATTGCTTGAGTGGAACTTACTTTAACAATGTTATCAAAATTCAAATGACACAACCTTCTATACCATAACCAACTTTCATCTATTTGAGCAATTAAACAATTTTCACTAGTAGCATTCAGGTGAAAAAATTACCTTTTGTTTGTTTACCTGAAGCAATTACTTTTCTAGATCTTCCAAATATCTTGCATCTTCCATCTTTGAACTAAAGATCATAACCTTTGTCCACCATCTATCCAACACTCAACAAGTTGTGCTTCAAGCCTTCAACATAAAGAACATCATCATTGTTATTCTTACCACCAAGACAAATAGATCCTCTTCCACGAATCACACCACCACTGTTATCTCCAAATCTTACAACCCCACCGTCATACTTCTCAAGACTTACAAATTTTCTTTTGTCACTAGTCATATGATGTGAGCATCTGTTTTCAATAACTCACTCATCTTTTTCTTCAATTTGGGCTGCAAGAGATTTCTCAACTTTAGCAGATTCAATAGCCACCAGGCCATTTTCCTTGATAGCAAGGAGCACCCATTCATCTTCATTTCCATTATCTTTATCAGACTCATCATCAGTCACTCTTTCTTCAACATAGTAAAATTTCTTTTGAAATCTATATTTGTAAGGCTTAGATCTAGGAACTCTTTCAGGACACCTTGATGCAAAATGACCTATTTTACTGCAAGAAAAAAATTTAATAGGAAATTTTCCTTTATACTTACCTTGTCCTCTACCTTCTTTCTTCACAATCAGTACTTCCAATTCTTCTACTTCTCTTTCTTCAACTTCAAGCTATTTCATTTATTCCTCATACTTGAATGAATTTTTGGAACACTCTCCGAGATCACATCTTTGCTTGTTTCTTCTAGATATAGTAGCCTTAAAATGTAGTTTCAGTCTTGGGAACAGATTCACCAAATTCACTCAACTCAAAGGCAGCAAGTTTACCAATCAGTGTATCTCTTGTCATATTCGTCAATGATCTGGTTTCTTTAATAGCACGAGCCTTTGCTTTGTAGGAGGGAGGCAATGATCTGAGCACTTTAGCCACAATTTCTTCCTCGTCCAGGGTACCATTGACACATCTAATACCCATCACTAATTCATTTACTCTTTGCATAAAAGAAGAAATATTTTCATCTTCACCCATATTCAAATTTTCATACTTTCCTTTCAAACTTTGTAGCTTAGCCATCTTCACATGTACATCTCCTTCATACAAAGTTTCTAGCTTCATCCAAATGTCATGAGCTATCTTTAGACCTATCACATTTGTGATTTTTGAATCTGTTAAAGCACTCAGCAAAGCTTCCATAGCTCTGACATTATTCTTAGCCTCTTTAATCTCATCAACAATGGAAGGACCATTATGAGGAATAACATATTGATTCTTTGTAATCTTCCAGAAGGGTTCACCAATACACCTCAAATGACACTCCATTCTAGCTTTCCACAATGAGTAGTTTGTTCCATCGAATCTAGGACTTTCCTTCTTGTATGATTCCATCTCAGATCACCTCAAGCTTTTAAAATTCTTTAGAGGAACCTACTCTGATACCAATTGTTGGAAAAGCAAGGACAACCAACTGAGGGGGGGTGAATTAGTTGTCACATAATATTAAAAAATTTAGACTTTTCTTAACTTAATCTCAGATTTGATGAATGAATAATAAACCATAAACAATCAACACAATCAGAAAGAGAACACCAAGATTTTTTTGCATGGAAACCCTATTAGGCAAAAAACCATGGTGGATGTTATTCCACAATATTATACTCTATTAAAAGTATAATGAGAATAATAATGGGAATGCACATGCATTCAGGTACACTACCTAGAGCTCACTGATCAAATACAAGAGGGCTCACTTCCCAACAATATACAACAATACGGATTAGATCTGGAGGGTATGAATTGAGAAAATAGCTTCTACACAAGCCTGATTATAGTTCTAGTTAAGCACAAAAAACCTTCTTCACACTTCACTCAAACTTCTTCTCACTCTACTCTGCAATCGAATGATTTGAACACTATTCACACATCTGCACTTCCTTTGGCATACACTCACTCTTATGCACACTAACTTCACTCAAACAATCATTTTTATATATCCACAACCTGGATTTACATCAACAACCTTGTTAGCCAAAAAATACAAAACATATTTATAATGTCGGCCCAAATTTACAAATAAATTTTTAATGTGGATCAAACACCATCGGCTAATATTATGATGAGACCCAAAATAATATCCTCAAGTGCGCCAAACATTCAAATTTTGAACTTCAAGGATCGACAACACATTACAACCATCATGTCGACCAAGAACATGAAAACCCGAACATACCAAGAAAAATATTTTACCACGAGCACACCGATCAATGCAGACATATAAAAGGAATAGAGAATGATCTAGAAGCAACCAAAAATGACAAGAACTAATAGAGAATCATCCACAACAACATAAATTAGCAAAATCACATAAAATTTAATCAAGAACACTGACAGAACCCACAAAAATACTGTCAGAACACAACTATTCATAGCATGATCAAATCTTCATGCAGACCTCTGAAAATTTTAGTAGATGAACTAGATACTCTCACCAATAAACCCTTTAGTCCAAAACAACTTATCTTCAATGTATAGAACAAGACACCTTCATGACCTTCACTGTTCCACTAGCAACCTGGAACTCTTCCTTTAACAATTTTCTCAATATCCTTGACATATACAACCTTCAATACAATAATGCTAATAGTGTTGACATCAATGACAACCACATATCATCAACACAACCACAACATCCAACAAGGGGTACAATTTTCTACACTACATTTACCCCCACTTTAGCGACCGTATGACACTACGTGCATATGCAAGCTAAAGGAATTCTAACATACTTTATTAAAAGAATACTCATATGGATTCATTAGGGAGAATGAATCCCCCACTATAGTTATCTGCAAAACCACAATGTTAGGAACCACATCCTACAACATATATTCATTAGTCACTCAAAAATCATCTTATCAAACTTCTATGGAGAATTGAATTTGATGGTAGATGTACGCCCCTTGATGCCACTTGCTTTATGGAGGTGGAATTAGAGTTCCTGTGAAACCACATAAAACTACTTAAGTCTTATCATAAGGTATTTCCAAGTACCATACCACATAGTGATAACCTGTTGATGAGATTGGGAGTGGAATTACATATCCAATGCAATAAACAACATAAAAAATGGAGTTCTCTATCCCCCAATATGTTGATTTGAATGAAATATACCTAAAGTAAAATATATAACTTTATAATAAAACTAGGTATATATGAATGAAAATGAATCATTTATCTCATTTTGACATTAACCTCTTTGCAATTTACCTTAGTGTAGAGTTATCTAGGATGCCGAGCAAACAGACCTATAGGCCTCCTAGACTTGATGTGCTTCACAATGAGGTGGCACGGTGTGTGATCCGACCTATAGTGAGTGGATTATTCACTGCTTTGTCTTTGTTTTCATTCATTTACAATAATTTTTCCATATATCTTTAGTATTTATAGGACCCTGGAAAAGATAGTTGCAAAGTGTCCATCCTTGTCACAAAGCATCCCTTGTTGGCACAAAGTGTCCAAAATTGTCTAAAGTTTCTAGGACCCCCATCCAAAAATGGCACATGTGTCCTAGAGAAACTTGTGTTTATTATTTTAATTATTAATGAATATATTTAGGATTTACTTTACTTATTTTATCATTTATATCACTTCCCGAGCCTGGCGGTCTCTCAAAGGGAAACACTTTTTTTTTCCTCTCAGACCTCATCACCTAACTGTTAGAGGATGAGATCAACATCCTACAAGATACAAGATTATTCTAGGTGTACACCATGCCACTGATGAGGTATCATGACAGCATGTTTCTATCCTTAGTAGAGAGGTGGGATGTTGATACCTATGCCTTTCATCTACCTACCAGTGAGATGACTATTACATTAGAGGACATACACTGTATCCTACAATTACCCATATGAGGTGAGGTTGTACACTCGTCCAATGAGTGGACACATGAAGAGATGCACCATGTTGCTAGCCTTAGTAGAGAGATGGGATGTTGATACCTATGCCTTTCATCTACCTACTAGTGAGATGACTATTACATTAGAGGACATACATTGTATCCTACAGTTACCCATCTGAGGTGAGGTTGTACACTTGTCCAGTGAGATGATATTTTGTATTGAATAGGGTGCCCCATCGAGGAGTCAAGCATTGGGCTTCACATTGAGCTTAGGTGGATACTACACATGCAAATGCTACTAGTTCAGTGGATTATGATCATTACTAAAACACTCACACTAGTTCCTGATGGACAAGGGGACCATTTAGATGGAGGACTGGTTCACATTATTCAAAACATGGAGCAGTATAGGACTGTAATGGCATGGGTTTTCAGCATGTTGGAACATTTGTACTATGATCTCGGGTGATTTTTCTACTAGGAGCTAGATAGTATAGTGCACTATACACTCTTATAGGTGTGGTGTTTTGAGCATATCACATGCACTAGACCCACAAGTTATCCTACCATAGTAGCCATGGGTTATTCACGGGCCTATAGTTATCCACTGAGGCGGTCATGGAAAGAGGGAGATTTACTTCACTGGTGTGCCAGATTTGATTGATTGGAGGAGGGTAATATCTCATGGAGACCATATCTCAGGATACCATTGTGGGTAGATGATAGACATGAGCTAGTTAGGATTCAGCAGGATCTATATGTTCTCGGGCAACATGACTATATAGTGAGACCCTTCTATTATGATTGTGCCATGTGCCAATTCGATCAAATTCAGGTTCCACCAAAGGCTTGACCCAGGTTCTTGCGATCAACACGGAGTGCCCCTAGACTTGGAGACACTTGTCATCTTACTATTGAGGATGTGTATATTAATGATTCAGAGGACAAGGATCATGACATGCCCCCAGTATCCAATGTTGATGACGTAGGCACCACACCAGCCTATAATGAGTGGTGGGTTGGAGCACGACCATCCCATGTATTTCTTAGAATTCACCCTACAGGCCATGAAAGACCTCTTATTGGGTGTAGAGATGATAGGGACCATGAGAAAGTTGACGAAGATATAGATGATGATGATACAATGCTTGATATATTTCTAAATAAGGAGGAGGAGGAGGATACCTAGTCTATGAGTGAGGATACTGATGAGACAGATGAGGATCTAGTTGCACCCAAGAGGAGAGATCCACCTCCTACATGGGTCACTAGATAACATGTAGTAGCTACAACAAAGACCCACATTCACAAGTGTGGGGAGGCCAATAGTAATGGGCCATCCACACTTCTAGCACATGAGGGGACCGTTACTACATAGTTATACCCCGACTGGAAGATTGGAGATCCAAGTGATGATGGGATTTTTATGCTTTCATTACTTTTTTACCTTTATGTATATGCTTTATATATATCATGATGTGTACTAATACGTTTTATGATTTCTATCTTGTAGGGTCCACATGAGTGTGGTGTGAGCTCTACTAGTGAGTGACCATTGAGATATTACCTCCATTGCATGCATAGGATGATATACCCTCAGAGTACATGCCCCCACCTTCCATGGGGCAACATTTAGACCTCTTTGAGCTAGTAGCAAGAATGGGTGTGGCATATGAGAGTGCCACCAGACGATTGAGTTCTAGTAGAGCTTTCAACACTTCGAGCATTTCAAGTTCTAACTAATAGTAGGACAAAGGAAACCCTACGAGCAGACTTGTCTAAGCTACAAGGGGAGCTTGCTAGGGTGCAGGTAGATAAAGGCCATATCAAGCAATAGCACATCATGTCACTCATAAGAGGGGTGAGAGAAATTGGATAGGTGGAGGGCCTATGGGTATCCATGAGCTAGTCATGATCACATTCTACTGTATCTTGATGAATGTGAGAACCACCAAACCTTGAGGGGTCTAATAGTCGTAGACCCTGCTAACATTGTATTTCTGATTATATGTACTTAAATCTTTATTCATGATATATATATGAGCATTTATGTTATGTTCTTATGAGATTATGTTGAGTTAGATGTCAATGTGATTTGTTAAATATCTTTAGAATATTTAATAAATATCTCCATTATCTAATTAAAATTCTTAAGTTTACATTAGATGCTACATTGTGATTGAGTATTCCATGTTAAATTAAATGCACTTATGATCTAACTTCTAGAACACTAAATGCATATAAGGCTCTAATCTAACACAACACACAAGATGAATTTGAATAGTATGCAAACTAAAGTAATAATTAAAACTAACTAGAAAAATAATCCTAAAATCTAAGACACCAAGATTGTTTGTCAAATAATGAAGCAATGTGAGATAAAAATAGAACACTATCTACTTAATCTAACACCACTACTTTAATAGCATACTATTCAAAGAAAATATTAGGTGTAGTATTGACACAAATGTGCAGCATTGAAGGGTTCTTTTAGAGATGTACCATCATTTTCATTAATGTATAGGCATCCCATAATTCTCTTCAATTACATAAGGTCCTAGCCAATTAGGGCTGAATTTTCCTTTTTCATTCAGGGAAACATTTACATTACGTTGATTCTCATACAACACCAAGTCACCTTTATTAAATGTGTGAGGGATGACATGATCATTATAACTATGTTGCATTCATTTGGAATAAGCTTGAAGATACTCAAGAGAATTGGTATGTTGTTCATCAAGCATTTCAAGTTGATGCAATCATTTCTCTTTATAGGTATTATCATCGATAAGCCCCTTGAGCATAATTCACAATGAAGAAATTTCTAACTCTAAGGGTATTATTGCTTCAACACCATAAACAAGGCTATAGGAAGTGTTTCCTGTAGATGTTCTAATACTTGTATGATAAGCCCATAACACATAAGTTAACTAAGTGTACCGATATTTATTATGCTTAATTACAATTTTCCTTAAGATTTTTTCAAGAGTCTTGTTAGTTGATTTTTCTTGACCATTTGATTGTGGGTAATATGGTGTAGAAAAGCAATGTTGAATATGAAATGTTTCCAAGAATTTCTTCATGTCATTATTCTTAAATGGAGTTTCATCATCTAAAACTAATGTGGAAGGAAGACCAAAGCTAACAATAATGTATTCCAATATGAAATGATATATTGTGTTAGTTGTTGTGGAATGAAGAGGGATAAATTCTACCAATTTCATGAAATAATATATTGTGGTAATTATAAACATATGTCTAGCAGAAGAGGATGGTGATATTTTTCCAATAAGATCCAAACCCCAAACTGAGAATGGCCAAATAGGAACTTGGGCACAAAGCTCAGAAGTAGGAGCATGAATTAAATTGTTGTGTTCTTGACATTTGTGACATTTATTAACATGAGCAAAACAATCTTGTTCCATATGTCTCCAATAATTCCTATATATATTAATTTTTGAACTAATGATCTACCTCTGAAATCTCCTCCACAAGCACTTGCATGAACTTCTTCAAGTGCTATAGGGATTTCAGATTATTTAAGACATGTAAGCAAGAGACCATTAAATGATCATCTATATAGAACATCCTCTAGAATTATGTATTTAGATGTGAGTTTTTGAAGATGAGCTTGAGTGTTCTTAGTTGTAGGCTTAAAAAAGGTACCTTCTTTTAAGTAATTGAATATCATTGTATACCATTCACTAGATTTTTTGACATTGGTTACTAACACATCTTTAACTTTATTTTCGATTCATGGTTTTAAGATCATTTGGATTGTAAATGTAAAATCAACAAAAGGATCCTTGGGAGATTTAAGGGAGGTGGCACTCACCATTGTATCTGCATTCTGATTATCCTTTTGTGGTATGTTATCAATGGTATATGATTTGAATTTTTCTAATAATGTCATCATAAGGTACTTGTATAGAATAAGCTTGTTATGTTTTGCTTGATATGAGCCATTTATTTGTTTAATGACTAATTGAGAATCACTGAATATAGAAGTGTGTTGAACATCTAAGGCTAATGCTACATGTATACTAGCGATCAAAGCTTCATACTCTGCAATATTATCTATACATAGGAAGTTTAGATGGAAGGATAAGGAAATATGCTTACCTAAAGGAGGAATTATTATAACCCTAGCTCCAAAGCCAGTTCGATACTTAGAACCATCAAAATACAATTCCCATGTTTCTTTTTCTTTTTCGATAGTTAACACACTTTCATTAGGGAATGAGTCTATATTAGGTAATGCTAGGGGAGAAGGAGTGTCAACTAAATGGTTAGTTAAGGCTTGTCCTTTGATTTCCTTTTGAGAGACAAATTTAAGATCAAACTTAGTTAATAACATAACCCATTTAGCTAAACATCCTGATAAATTTGTTTTGGCAAAAAGATGTTTTAAAGGATCAAACTTTGTCATCACGTGAATTTTTGTGTTTAGCAATTAATGTCTCAATTTAATACCAGTGAATACATGAGCCAAACATTTTTTTCTATCATTGTATATCATGTCTCGTAATCAATCAAATTTCAGAAACAAGATGCTCTCTACCATTGTCATCTTGCTAAACCAACAATGTTGTTAGAGCATGGGCTAACACTACTATATACAGGATGAATGATTTTTCTTGCATATTGGGTTGTAAAATAGGTGGAGTAGCAAGATAATATTTCAAACTCTCAAAGGCCTATTTACAATCCTTATTCCACTTAAACTAAACCACCTTCTTAAGAATTTATGTAAAGGGTAATGTTTGGTCCGCTAAGGATGCTACAAAACGATGGATAGCCTAAATTCTACCTTGTAGGGTACATAATTGAGAAATGTTTTTAGGAGATGAAATATTAATGATAGCATCAATTTTCTTCATGTCCACCTCAATGTCTCTATGAGATACTATAAAACCTAAAATCTTTCCACTGTCTACACCAAAGACACACTTTTTCAGATTCAATATCATGTTTTACTTTCACATTCTTTAAATATTTTTCAAAGGATGTTAGCATTATCCAATCAAGTTAAATATTTGGCTAGAATATCATCAACATAATCTTCCAAAATCTTGTGTATATAATCATGAAATATCTTGATGTCATAGCTCTTTGATACGTTGAACCTACATTCTTTAATCCAAAAGGCATAACCACCCAACAAAATGTCCCCCAAGCTATAGTAAATGCTATCTTGTATTGATCTTGAGGGTTGATGAAGATTTGATTATATCTTGAGAATCCATCCATGAATGAAAAAAGAGCATGTCCTGTAGTTGAATCTACTATCTATTGAACAAGACAACTAAGAGGGGGGGTGAATCAGTTGTCATAGATTTAAACCTTAATTCATTCACCGGAACTAATTCTTAACACTACTTAAATGATTAAACATTAAATACTAGTGTAGAAACTGAAAACCATCACACAAACACAATAAAACTAGATTTATGTGGAAAAACCAATAAGGGAAAAACCACGGTGAGGATTAACTCACACTATAGAGAATATAAAAACCAATTACAAGAGGCTCACTACCAAAACAAGGACTCATTGTCTAGATTAGGACGCACTGTCCAATAGAGAAAACAACTCAGAGGGCTCACTACCACAAAGATACAAAGAAGATAGAAGAGATACGTTATAGAGAGAATACAATCTCAATGCAATGGATATATCCACCACAATTTTCTCAATCACTTGCAGACATGCATGAATGATAGAGTACACCTTCTCACTTCATTTGGAAACTCAACATTTAGGCTTCACACTAATCTACCACACTCACATCACACACACTCATTGATTTGCATTAATCTCACATCTATTTGCTCTATTTCTTTGCACTTTTCTCTCTTTCCTCTTTCTATGCTCTATTATATTTCACCACTAACTCATCTTGTATTTATACCATCTTCAACTTTGAAACATATCTAAAGTCGGCCATCAAATTCAAATTCAAATTAGGTCGGTGCCAAAAAATCCTAGGGTGGAATTAGAATGAGGGCAACCCAAACACATGCTTCATAAGGACCCAAATAGATCCAACACACTTCATCAAATCTAAAGGTAGTGTTCAACACAAGGTCAGCCAAACCAGTGTAAAAAACATAGAAAAATTAAGCATGAACCTTCAAGATACCAAAATTATCTTCAATACAATAAAAAAAAAACTCTAGAACCACAAGTCATAAGACTTTAACAAAGAGAAATCTGGACCAACAACATTTCTCTTGGACCTCAACCAAAAACATAGAAAATCACAGTTCACAATTGGTGAATGTAACTCACACTGTTATAATAAAACAATAGCCAAAAATCTGGATATAGCAGCTTCCAACAACCATGATCAACATATTTGAACCACACAAACATAGGAGCAAATCCCAGAGAAAAACCCAGAGCAACCATTGAACACCTACAATTTTTCTTCAATACAATTTTCTCAATATACTCGACATATACAGCCATTAACCTCCATCCATGACACTAATGACAACAACAATTAGTTGATAACCAATTGACCAATTGACATCAATGACAACACCTTCATTTTGTAACACCATGAAAACAAGAAAGATCAAAGCAATAAACATGCAATTAAACTCTAATGTAAATTAAGCTAAAAACAAAGAACAATGGAAAAATAAAAGTGTAAATAATAGAACCATCTCACTGAATATCTACACAATTCCACGCATGACCTTGATTGTCCTTCTCCATTTTTCCATTTGTAGTATAATTTCCCTTAGATTTCTAAGTGTGCAAGTATAGCCTATGATAGTATGATTCAACAAAACATTAAAGATTGAGATAATAGATTGCTTCCAACAGTCATAAGATTTCGGGAGGAGTAACAATGATGAAGTTAAGGTCAATTTATAGAAAATTTATTGTTCGAATGATAGGCTCAGATTGAAAGATAGACAGACGATTCAGATTAAAAGATTCGACATGCATTGAGATTAGTGTTAGTAGTGATGTGAGTAATAAAATGTGAAAGGTGGGAATTAATATTAAATAATGATTTAATCTTTAGTTGAAAGTATTCAAAAATTAGAAGAATAATGATTGCATGTAAAGATGAGGATTAGCATGGAGGAAATGGTCTGTTTGAATGCATAAATGAATTAATTAATTAAATAAAGTTATTTAATTAATAAATGTGTGCATGCAGAAGAATTAAAACAAGATAACTAATTGATTACCTAGAAAGTCTCTTCGTCAAGAATAGACAAAAATTAGATCAAAAGATAACAAACTGATTTGATTTTGATCTCAACTTAAGCGGTAATGAATAATTAGATAAGGGTATGTGCAGGATCATGATGGGCCAAAAAGTGGTGATATGATGAGTATGTGTAGGGTATGTGGCTGATGACCTTTATTTTTCCCAAAATTGATGAAACGAAAAGGGCTTTTAAAGGAGATTCTTAGCTTTCCACCAATATAAATTATGCTTTACTTTGAATTTAATAAATTATTATTATTCATTTTCTATTTGAATTACGACTAAAGTCCTGATTGATAGGCTGATTGAAAAAAAATATAGCTTTCAAATGGTATCACAATTTTTGAATCCGAAACATGTGTCACATTCTATGCTTCACATACTATAGTATTAAAAAAAAAATTGAATTTCATAAAGTTTTGACCAAATTAAGGTGGTCGACATACGATTTTTATATTTTTAAAAGTTGTAATAACAAAATCATAATTAATTATTTACTTGGAAAAAAATTACAAAAAAATATGCATCACATCGGACATGAGTCCTCTACTTATATCTAAAATTTTATAAAAATATTATCATTTTATTGTGGTTAGGGTGTTCAGACACCTACTTATTTTTTCCGTGAAATTGAAGTACTACTGCATTGAAATTTCAAATTTTCACCAAATACATTTTAAAAAAAAAATAAACCTAGCAGTTTAGAAACTACATTCAATTTTCTACATATTCTATTCTTACATATTTTTGAAATAATATAGATAACTTATTCAAATTTTTACGTCAAGTTGCCTAACTCTGATTTTTCTAATTTTTTTGCCACTTAAGCGCCTATTTTTTCCATAATGATCCTACACATTCTCATAACTTAAGCAATTATCCAAATATAGAAGAACATGCCAAGAATGATTCTTTTTATGAATTAAATGATTATTTAATTCAACATTCAAAATTTAAGGATTAAATTAAATAAATTAAGATTTATTTAATTGACTAAAGAAAAGATTTAAAGAATAATTAAATAATTAAAGTGTTTATTTAATTATAGTCAGAAATGTGATAAGGATAATAAATTAAATAAGAATTTATTTAATTTTAGAAAGAGGATAAAGTGAATTAGTGACGTAATTAAATAAAGAAGATTTATTTAATTAATCAGGATTGAATAAAAGATAAAAAAAATTAATTAATTAAATAATTAAAGTTATGTAATTAATAGAAGAATACAGGTTAAAATGAATTAATTAAATAATTAAAGTTATTTAATTAATGGATAAGAAACAATTTTAGAAAGTAATTAAATAATTAGCATTATTTAATCTTGACAATGAAGGTGCGAATTATGAAGAAATTGAAGTCGTGAGCCTAGACCAAATTTTAATGTCTACACATTCTTTTCATTCTTGCAACAATCTCCCCCTTTTTCATTGATGGAAACACATGATGTGAAAAACCATCAAAGACACCAGACTAGCTCTAAATACACTTCTTAAGATTTTTCTTTCTATTTCTCCCCCTTAGTAGATAGTCTTTTATATTCTTCCTCTTTTTATTTGTTTTCTTCTTCTCTTTTTCACATGCTTCCTCTCCCCCTTTGACATCAATGGAAAAAGAAAAAAGTTATTTTACACTGATTTCCCCTTTGATAGAATACTCTTAATGACAACACCTAACACTACCTACTCCCCCTGAGAGGTACCACCAAAACAATAGTCCAAAAGAAAGATCCATCGATCCACTAGATTGATGCATCACCATATGCATCTAGTTCAAGAAAGGAGGGTCAATGACCCCTAATTTATCTTGAAGATACTCAAATATATCTTTAGGAATATCCTTCATAAATATATTAGCAATATGCTCCTTCATCGAAAGATATTCAAGTTTTACTTCATTCTCCATGACCTTCTCTCCAAGAAATGATACCTGATAGATATATGCTTCATCCTCAAGTGCATCACAAGATTCTTTGAAATGTTAATTGCACTTGTATTATCACAGAAGATAGAAATAGGATCATCATACACTCATGTGATATCTTTTAATGTCTATTTCATCCATAGCACTTGTGTACAATTGTATAGGAGCAAATTTTCACCCCTTACACAAATTCTTCTTTTTACACATCCTCACCTTAGAAAATAAAATCTGAAGGGGATATTCCAAATCACCCAACTACCTTCCTTCCACTTGGAATCTATCTATTGTGTCAGTGATAGAATATTTGCTGGGGATGCGCGCACAACATGCTTATGTCACTAATGAATTCCTATATCTGAAGTTGGCAAAGGAATTACACATTCAATTGGGGTCAATTTTTAATGTCCCTCTTCAACCAACCGACCCCGAAAATGGTAGATTCTTCCCATTTATCCTTCAAATTGATCCATTCCCATTCCATTTCATCCTCTAGCAATTTTCTTGATCTCTTCACAATCTCTCTAAGCAACAAATTGGCATTCTCTTCACTCTCAAGCAACACTTCAACACTCCATTTCAAGGACACTCCATCAACTCCACATAGCAAGTGTGAAGCAAGCCATAACAGCATGGGCTTGGAGTCTTGCGAGACCTCCCTTCATCACAATTAAGGATGTGGTGACTTTTCCAAGTCTGCATTCTCCTCCATTGGCTAGTGAGATTTTGGGTGGAGGTGGCAACATTGCACTCCTCTCCTTTGTGATTTGGTTGAGTAGCACTTTACTGTTTTGTAGTGTTTATTGCAATTTCTACTTTCTTTACCTCTTTATCACATATTTATATCTCATTTCTATCTGGCTGTCCGTGGAGGTGGAAACACCAAAATGAGGATTTGACTGAGGTAGACCCCTATATAGCCCCAACAATTTTCCCCTTCTTACTTGTGTGTAGGTGAAAGTATGCATGGAGCTAGCTAGCGAACAAACACTTTTTGTGAGATCATCTTTTTCACCCTAGTTCTTGTTTACTTGCTTTATCACTTTAGTCTCTATTTCCTGCACTTTCTCATTATGTTTTTACCATCTAGATTTACTAGCTAGGCTTTCAGTTTGTTTTTCAGTAGTTTGTGTTGTATTCATTGTTTTCTGACCTTATGGATGCTAGTGCAATAGAGAGACGCTAGCGCATCACACTGTCGTCCTAGAATTGCGCTATCATCCTCGGATAGAGAGTTGTTTGAGGTATAGTACCAACTCCAAAAACAAGTTCGCCTAGCCCAAACCTAAGTTTGAGATCTGTAGAGTGATTGAAGTACATTATAGTCCTCATCATTCTTGATTCTTGTCATAAAACATCTTTTAGAGTGAGGTAAGTTAGGGAAGCCCTTTGCTCTCAGCTCTTCGTGACTTGGAGCCTTGATGTGGTTGGTCCCCCTCTTACATTTTTGGTGAAACTGACATGAAATTTTTTGGTTTCATTTGGTGATACTGAAGGCTCCTTTCCTTGTGTCCTAGGTTCATTTTAGGTGTGAGTGTTGTGAGGCTTTTCACCTTAAAACCCAGCCTATGACCCCTAGTACGCATAGTTGGAAGGTTTTGTAAGTATTGCAGAGCGAAACCTTAATTGGGTCATAGTCTTATTTTACAACCTTTGGGAGGCTTTGTGAGAGTACCGATTAGTGTATGTGATGGCCTCTTTTCTGCATCTTCCTATCCCCACTATGCATCCTACGAGCAGTAGTACAGGTATAACCTTCACTTCGCAGGACTAGCCAATGGGCTTTAATAGAGAACCATCTCCTCTTTATATCCCTGTGTGAATCAATGAGAATACTATAGGAGGTGTTCTTGTTGACCCAACATCTCAGGTGAATATCATAATTGAGGATATCATATTAATTAACTTCCTGCATAAAGATGGGTATGACACACCTATGAGCAGCATCTGTACACATAACAAACTTTTTGTGCCTCCTCTTGGTAGTATCATATTTTTAGTCCTTGTCAGACCTAAATCTGTGAACTTACTGTTTGATATAATCCTGAGGCAATTATTCTTTAGATCACTTTTGGCTTGCACCCATTGGTCCTCACCTGCCTAGAAAGGACCTCTTGTACCAGACATATCAAAGGTACAAGAAAGGGTGCTTAATGCCTAGAGTGAGGCACCCTCCATCACCTTATACTATTTCACATAGGGCTTGTTTGAAAGCTAATAGTGATGCCACCAAAGCCCGAAGAAGAGAAGAAGAAAATCCTTCTCAGGGTCCCTCTTCTTCCTCTTCTGTTGTCTATCCTATTGCTTCTTCTCACCCTACCATGGCACCATCAAATTTTTTTTCGCGTTTGCAAGAGAATCCTATGGTGCCCGCTTGGCGAAATACCAAGTATCCCATGTTTAATCTTCCTATTCTTCCCACAAATCCTAGGCCCAAAGGGTCCCCATGGATGTCTCATCCTCCATAGCCTCCCATCACTTCTCCCAAAGCAGTAAATGAGAAAAGGCCCACTACCAAGACATTAGAGCCAACTCCCCCTGTTGTTTCTCAATCTCTTCCTCCTGCTCTCAATTAGGAGCTTGTCCCTCCACTGGAAATAGTTGTAGTTGACACTTCCATGGCTGAGCAGGAGTCTTCTGCTCCTTTGCAACCCCCGGTCTCTAGCTTGAAGAGTCATAAAAACTACCTTGTGCATGAGCGTAAGCGCTGGTGAAAAGATCTTGCAGTTGAGCAGGCCGCTTTGCAAAAGATGGAAGAGGAGTCAACCACCCCTACTTCAAGGCCTCCTATTGTTTCCTCCTCTCTCCTCCCCTCTACTTTTGTTCAACTAAATTTAGTCTCACTTCTGGCCCTTGTTGTGGGTGAATGTGCACTTGACCCCAAAAAGGTGTAGGTGTTCATCACTCCTTCAGTTGAGCCATCCCTATTGATGTCCCTTCTGGATATCCCACCATTCCTTAAACCCATGGATATGCCAAATAATTTGGTGGTATCTGACGTGGTTTTCTCCTCCTCTTCATCCTCTGTGCCTCTTGCCTCATTTGTGGGAAGTTCACATCCCCAAATGAAGTAGAAGGTAGAGGATATCCCTTCTAGCAATGGAGGGTGTAAGAGGATCCCACCTTCTCCAAAGGGTGGTCCTGCACTGGATTGTTTTGTCTTAGTGATAGAACTAGTCCTAGCTTCCCCCGAGTTTTTCACCACCCTCAAGTCATTTAGTGAGCCAAGTGGTGAATCTTAGGCACAACCTTCTCTGTCTATTGAGGTACAACATGAAACTCCTATAAAGTGCATGTTTAACTCTCTAGATGAAGTTATGGCCTTGTTAGTGATCTTCGTGAAGTCACTAACAGTAGCTCCACAAGAGCCTAGTGGAGGAGACCTTGTGGGGTCTTATTTCTTAGCCCTTGTTGCGGGAGGGTTAGAAGCTCCTCCCCTTAATATTCCACCACAATAGGCTCATCCTCCTTCCCCTTATAATGATCTAGATTGGGAAGCGGATAACCTCTTGGTCAATGAGTGTTAAGGGGAGGCCTCTTCTTTATCTTTAGATTAGATGTGTATGTGTTGTGATGTGTTCCCCTGTAACTGTGTTATGTGTTTCTAGATGACCCTTGTCACCCTTGTTGGTGCTTGAATACATGATTGATTTTTGTGTCGAAAAAATTCTTCTATTTGTATCATCATTCTTCCATGTTTGTGCTTGATTTTCAAAAAATTGGGGATGATGCAAAGTGTTGGGGGAATTTAGGCCTCCCTTCCATGTTGACCCAATTTTTTTATTTTTACCTTGTTTTCTCGTGCATTATTCATATGGTCTGATATAGTAGGGGGTTGATGACAATTCATTTATATACTATTATTATACTTATATATATTTATGAGTAGCTCTGACCCCAAAATATTAGATCACCCCTGTTTCCTCTATTTTTGATTATTTCTCTTGTTCTCTTTTCTTATATTTCTCTCTTCTTTGCTTGAGTTGTCCCTTTCATGTGTGACAATGCCATTTCTATGACACTTTGATTTTCAGAAAATGCATTCAATTCCAATGGATCTTTTCTTAAGAATCTTTGCAAGCTTTTTCAAGAATTGCATTCTTGACTTGGACCCCTAATGGAATGTGTTTCCTTCATCATGGGTTCACAAAGAAAGAACTTGAGAACTTTCCTTCAAGATGGGAGCAGTCTTGATCTTCCCCTTGCAAGGGGGCATTTTCTTCCTTTAGAATTCCTTGATGAGGTGAACATCTTTCGAAAGGATTCCTTGATGATAAATTGATTTGAGAAAAAACATCCCTTGAGTGGAACCCTCTTCACACCAGGTTCCTAAGGGACCCCTTTGAAAACCTTCTGACATTGATGGTCTATGTGACTATCCACATATTTTCTTGTGTGGTTGCTTTGTGTTTCTTGGCATGTTTTATCTGCAAGTAAACATGTCACTTTCTAGGTGTGCCTGTAAAGCCACTTTTTGACTCTACAAAATTTGCTTCTTTGGGTTTCCTCCATGCGAGATATCTTGGAGGACCTCTCCTTCCAGGTCTGTAGTCCTATAAAGTGCTTACACCTCTAGTCTTCCTCCATGTGAGAGATCTTGGTGGTTGCTCCCTTGCAGGTCTGTGGGCCTATAAGGTGCTTGTATCTTGGGGTTTCCTTCATGTGAGAGATCTTGGGAGATACCTCCTTGTAGGTCTGCGGGCCTATGAGGTGCTTGCTTCTCGAGGATTCCTTCATGTGAGATATCTTGGGGGTTACCTCCTTACAGGTCTACGGGCTTGTGAGATGCTTTCATCCTGCAAGATTTGTGCATCGTTGGTCTAAGGGCCTTTGATATACTTTGTGCAGCTTCATAGTTTTGTGGAACTATGGAGTTCTTATGTTCGAAGCTCCTCAGGGAGAGTACCTATGGATTCCTTTTCCTTCCCTTTGCTTTCGATTTTTCTAGATCATGGTCTACTTCCTCGATGGTTCAGGTATAAATTTATAACCCTACTAACTCTTCAATCTACTTTACCAAAGCACTCATTAGTAGTCATGCTCGCTAAAGTGGGGGAAAAATGTATAGTCCGTGAATTTTCACCTCTTCTGCAAATTCCCCTTTTTACATATCCTCATCTTAGAAAGTGAAATCCAAAGGAAAAATTCCACATCACCCAACTACCTTCCTTCCACTTGGAATTTTTCTGTTGTGTCAGTGAGAGAATATTTTTTGGGGATGCACACACAGTGCACTTCCATCCCTGATGGAATCCCACACCTAAAGTTGCAAGAGACACATTCAATTGGGGTCGATTTGTAATGTCCCTCTTTGACCAACTGACCCTGAAAATGGAAGATTCTTCCCATTTCTCCTTCAAATTGATCCATTCTCATTCGATTTCATCCTCTAGTAATTTTCTTGATCTCTTCACAATCTCTCTAAGCAATAAATTGGCATTCTCTTAGCATTCCCAACATTCTCTTCACTCTCAAGCAACACTTCAACACTCCATTACAACAAAAAAAATCCATCAACTCCACATAGAAAGTGTGAAGCAAGCCATAGTAGCATGGTCTTAGAGTCTTGTGAGACCTCCCTTCATCACAGTTGAGGCTGTGGTGACCTTGCCAAGTCTATATTCTCCTTCATTGGCTAATGAGCTTTTGGGTGGAGGTGGTAACGTTTCACTCCTCCCCTTTGTGATTTGGTTGAGTAGCACTTTATTGTTTTGTAGTGTTTATTGCAACTTCTAATTTCTTTACCTCTTTATCAAATATTGCTATCTTGATGCTATCTAGCTATCTATGGAGGTGGAAACACCAAAACGGGGGTCTGGCTGAGGCAAGCCACTATACAGCCCCAAAAAATTTCCCCTTCTTTCTTGTGTGTTGTGTGGAGATAGCTGGAAAACAAACACTTTTGTGAGATTATCTTCATCACCCTAGTTCTTGTTTACTTGCTTTATCACTATAGTCTCTATTTCTTGCTCTCATTCTGTTTTTACCATCTAGATTTGCTAGCTAGAATGTTAGTTGTTTTTTGGTAGTTTGTGTTGTGTTCACTATTCTCTGACCATACGAATGCTAGCATGCCTGAGAGATGCCAACATGTTGTTTTGTCGTCCTAGAATTTATTTTCCATCCTTGGACAAAGAGTTGTCTGAGGCATAGTACTGACTCCAAAAACCAGCTCGCCTAGCCCAAACCTATGTTCGGGATCTGCAAAGTGATTAAAGTACATTATAGTCCTCATCATTCTTTATTCTTGTCATAAAACATCTTTTAGAGTCAGGTAAGTTAGGGCAGTGCTCCGATCTCGGCTCTTTGTGACCTGGAGCCTTAATGTGGTTGGTCCCCTCTCTTGCAACAACAAGATGCAACAACAATATACTCAACTTCAGCAATAGACGAGGAGACTAAATCTTGCTTTTTACTCAACCATGCCACCAATCTGCAACCAAGAAATAATGCACCACCACTTGTACTCTTTCTATCATCTACACATCCAATCCAATCTGCATCTATATAGGCACTTAGAGTAAAGTCAATATCTCTAGGATACCATAATCCATAATCTGGAGTTCCATTCAAATATCTGAATATTATTTTTGTTGAATAGGACAACTGAGAGGGGGGGTGAATTAGTTGTTAGATAATTAAACCTTTAATTCAATCACTGAAACTAATACTTAATACTGCTTAAATGATTAATCATCAAATGCCAATGTAGAAACTCAAATCCAACACATAAACACAATAACACCAGATTTACGTGAAAAACCTAATAAGGAAAAAACTACAGTGAGGTTAACTCACACTATAGAGAATATCAAAACTGTTACAAGAGGCTCACTGCTTGAAACAAGGCTCACTGCCTAAAACAAGGCTCACTACCAGAAACAAGGCTCACTGCCTAAAATAAGGACTCATTGTCCAGAACAAGGACTCACTATCCAATAGGGCTACATCCCGGAGGGCTCACTTCCATATAGATACAAAGAAGACCAAGAATACTTGTTATAGAGAGACTACAATCCCAATGCAACAAAGGATTGCACCACAATTATTTGCACACATGCATGAATGACAAAGTTTTCCTTTTGCTCACTACATTCAGAAACCTAGCATTAAGCTTCGCATTGATCTACCACACTCTCAACACACACACTTATTGAATAGAATCAATGTCACACCAAACTGCACTTTCTCTTTTCTCTTATTGCTCTTCTTCTTTTCTCTTGTATATTTTTCTTCACTAACTTATCGTGTATTTATATCATCTTCAACTTTGAAACATATCCAAAGTTGACCATCGAAATCCAAATTCAAATTAGGTCAGTTCCAAAACATCCTAGGGTGGAGTTAGAGTGAGGGAAACCCAAAGCAATGCTTCATAGGGACCAAAATAGACCCAACATGCTTCATCATCCTTGAAACTAGTATTTCACACAAGGTCGGCCAAACCAGTGTGAAACACATAGAACCATTAAGCACGAACTTTCCAAATGCCGAAATTAACTTCAATACAATCAGTGCAACTCAACTTTAGAACCGCTTGCCATAAGACTTCATCAAAGAGAAATATGGACCAAAAAAATTTCTCCCGAACCTCAACCAAAAACAAAAAAAACCATAGTTCACAACTGGTGAACACAATTTGCACTGTACAAAAAATCAACAACCAAAAATCTAGATATAGCACCCTCTAACAACCATGAACAATATATCTGAATTGTACAACCACAGGAGAAAATACGGACCAAAACTTGGAGCAACCACTAAATACCTACAACATATCTTTATTATAATTTTCTCAATATCCTTGTCATATACAACCAACAACAACTAGTGCATAACCAGTTGACCGGTTGACATCAATGACAACACCTTCAATATTTCCATTCTTCAAACAATCTCCCCCTTTGTCATTAATGGGAACACATGATGTGAAAAACCATCAAAGACAACATACAAACTCTGAATACACTTTTTTGTTTCTCTCCGTTAGAAGATAATTTCTTATATGCTTATTTTCCTTTTTCACATGCTTTTTCTCCCAATCTTCCTTTCCTTTTTCACATGCTTCTTCTCCCCCTTTGACATCAATGGAAAAGGAAAAAGAATATTTTACATTGATTTCTCCTTTGACATGAAAAATAGAATACTCATAATGACAACACCTAATACTACCTGCTCCCCCTAAGAGGTAGCCACCAAAACATCAACCCAAAAGAAAGATAGATCCATAGATCCACAAGACTGATGCATCTCCATATGCATCTAGTTCAAGAAAGGAGGGGCAGTAACCCCTAACTTCTCCGAGAGATACTCAAAAGTATCTTTAGGAAGAGCCTTCAAAAAAATATCAACAACCTGATCCTTCATTGGAGCATACTCAAGCTTTACTTCATTCTCCATGACCTTCTCTCTCAAGAAATGATATTTGATAGATATATTCTTTGTCCTCGAGTGCATCACCGGATTCTTCAAAATGTTAATTACACTTGTATTATCATAGAAAATAGAAATAGGATCATCATTGTGTGAGTAAAATATGAGTAAATGATAATCAACACAATCAGTAAGACATTATATCAATAGATCTAAACAATGATTAATCTAATTTAAGCAAGAATCTACTGAAAGCGTCATATTGCTCTCTATCTCCAAAGATTTATTAAACCATAGGGCTCTCAAATTTTGTAAGCATTGTGACTGTTAAAATGACAATCTAGAGAATGAGAATGATAAGCTATATGATTTTTGAATGATATACAAGCTATATGATGTAAAAGCTATGATATTGATTGTTGATAATGAAAGTTATATGTTGTGATATGATAATGAAAGCTATATTAAGATGAAATCTATAAT
This sequence comes from Sequoia sempervirens, assembly GCA_007258455.2. NCBI lineage: Eukaryota > Viridiplantae > Streptophyta > Pinopsida > Cupressales > Cupressaceae > Sequoia > Sequoia sempervirens. Next base: position 184,727,053 of record VDFB02358134.1, on the reverse strand, counting down.
GAAAGACATGATTATAAACTAAATGATGGAAATGATTCTAAATTTCTAAATGCCAAATTGCTCAAAAGCTATAAATGTATTTTTGCAGAGTAAGTTTGCACAAAATTGGGATCCTTTTCCTGTAGACAAAGGCTATATTTATAGATTCCCGACAACACATTTGTGAAGGAGCAGCAAAGCAAAGGTCTGGATTTGATCTGAAGGATTGAATGGTGAAAGATGAAGAAGCCTGAGATGATTATGGAGATTGTTCCCCCCCACAAAAACACTCAGCTAGAAGATAGGAAGAATCAATGGAAGAAGATGAAGAAGTTTGCCTACAAATTTGTCTCCAATTTGTCTCCAAATTTTCCAGTGAAGATTTGAGTTGAATTAATTAGATATCAAATATCTAATTTGGTAGGTAGATATAATGAATGAAATGAGGAAATTAATTGTAGAAATACACTTTCATTTGAATATTTGATTTATTCAAATTAGTAAAAGAAGATATTTAATTTAATAAAACAAATATATAGAAATTTGTTTATTAAATTAAGATGGAAGAAATGTGGTAATTAAATAAAACAAATGTTTATGAACTTGTTTATTTAATTTAGGTAGAATGATGTGATTAAAATAGGAGAAATTAATAATTAAATAAAACAAAATATTAAATTTGTTTATTTAATTAAGATGAAATAAAATGGTAAAGATAGAAGAATTAAATGTGAACTATATAAATAAATATTTCTATTTATTTATAAGTAGATGAATTAAAGGAGTCATTTAATCAAATAAATTGTATTTAATTAGATTAGATTATTCAGACCATTTTTAGGTGTATACATTTTTCCCCTCTTTGAAGTGATGTGTTTACGCATTGCTTGAAAGAAATTTTTGTTGCTGTTGCCAGTACTGACGCAAAAATAATAATTTTGGTATGCCCCAGATGTTGATTTTGAAGTGATGATAAATATATGCCCCCTCGGGAGATAAATCGATGAATTTTTTATTTCCTATATTTTTTCAGAATTTTTCAATTTTTTATGATTTTTGTGATGATTTGATGATTCGATAAAGTTTTGATGACACAACAATTTATCTCCCGACAAATAATGTAATAAAAATTCCCCTATGATGAACTAATGAATTAATCCCCTTAGAAAAGATTTTTAAAAAAAAAATCCCACCAAAATACCCCCTTAATTAACTTATTAAAAAGCTAAAAAGGTTGATTTTGAATTCATTTTTGCATTTTGAGTTTTGAAAATTTGGAGTGAGAGAAAATTGGAGCAAAATGTCAATCCCCTACCACAATCACCATGTACCCGTGAACCTCCTCATAATTTGTGCTTTTTGAGTTTCGTGCGTTTTATTTTGTTTTGAATCATTTTAAATTCTTTTAGCACATACATCGGCTGATGTAGTGCATCCAAATGTTGTTTTAGCACATCCACTAGTTTAGCACATAGGTAGACTATTATAGCACATAGGTCAGATAATTTAGCGCATCCATAGGCTAAAGTAGCGCATTGATTGATTCAACGCATTGACCCACTGAAATGGTGCAACTGCTGAGTTAGCGCATTGATCACCTGTTTTAGCGCATTGAGAAGTTTTAATGGCGCATTGAATTTTTTGGCACATCAAAACCCTGTTTTAGCACATCTAAGTTAGAATGATGAATTTTGTCAATTTTGTCCTTGATTTTGATGATTTTCGATCACGTCAACCGTTTAGTTGATGTTGATTGATGTTCCCGATAGATTAGATGATGGTCAACCTCATGATAGGTGAGGTTTGATGATTGATTGATGATAATTAACCTCATGATAGGCAAGGAATAATGAGGTTTGATGATTGATTGATGATAATTAACCTCATGATAGGCAAGGAATAATGATAGTTTGATTGATAAACCTCATGATAGGTGAGGTACAATTTTAGATTGATGATTGACCTCATGATAGGTGAGCTACAATGATAGTTGCTCATGAGATTTTTGTGAAGTATCACCAGAGCTGATTAGATTTGATACGCTGATTGATGTTTGATGAATTGAAAAATATTTTTGAATTTCAGTATTTCGTGATGATAGGGGTCATTGACGAACTTACAGATTTCAGAGCGGTTTCCTAGGACATTCAATTTGATATTGTAGCTAGTGCAGCCTGAGATAGTAGTTATCACATGATGTGGGTTGTCTTCTCTTTTATCTATGCCCCATATTAGGATTAATTGAGGTCTCTTGACAGCCCTTGCAGAGAGATGGCATAGTGAGCACAATACTTTCCACCTTCCCACCGGCGAGATGACAATGACTCCTGAGGATGTATGGCAGATTTTGAGGATACCTGTTATTGGGGAGGTTGTAGTTTATGATTCTTCAGAGCAGGGAGGGACTGATGCTCTAAGACGAGTTTTTCAGGATGATACGATTTGTGGATATGAGATCCCATGGCGAGAGATAGTGGATGCCTATGCTACCTTTCCATCGGTACTTGTTGGTTTCATTGGAGGGTTCCTTTGTCCTAATCATAGGTCAAAGGGAATTTTTGTTGGTTGGGGCCATATTTTGGAGAATGTGATCATCCATGGTACCAGATATGCATAGGGTATGTGTATGCTCGCTCATCTTTACCACAATTTGCATCAGGGGGTTTACCTCTGAGGTCACAATTTGTCTTATGGGGTTACATTAGTTCAGGTGTGGGCGTGGGAGCATATAGTTGTTATGCATCTAGTGATGGTCAAACAACGACCTGCCATGAGGTCATACATTCGTATATACATAGGTCGACTTACTGAGCCTAGACTAGGTAAGTTGGAGCATTGGAGGAGAGTTTTGGATGATGTACAAGTCATTACATGGTGACCCTATCTGGATTGTGAGCACTAGGATGATGATGATACAAACATTCCATACCTCTGTCAATCTATGTTTCTAATTGGTAGGACTCGTTTTGTTATAGAGAGATTTTTATTCAAGAGGATGCACATACAGTATGGCATCATATAGGGTATGCCCTAGGGTGTTGCTCATTATTCCCGGCGTCAGAAAAATTCCACTGATGGGGACCCAACCTATCATATGATACTATAGTTCAAGAGTACTAGGGTCTATAGCCTTTGGTGTGGTAGATTCTTCCCGAGATCATCGAGGCTCCAATTACTCCAAATTATGTAGAGTACCTTGCTTTACACCATTTTCCATGGATATCCATTCTAGATGAGCTAGTACCACTACTCGGTGAGGAGGAGGAGGATGTGGAGAGAAGTGGTGATGAGGAGATTAGTAGTGAGGAGGAGGGAGATGGAGATGGTGGAGATGGGGGTGGAGGAGATGGTGGTGGAGGAGGTGGAGTAGGTGGAGCAAGTGGTTCAGGTGGAGTAGGTCTAGCATTGGATGTCAGAGACTTCATGGTGCCTCATAAGAGGTGATCACTGATAGCTCCCGCAGAGCAACGTGTTCAGATTGGGGTACCTTCCTAGCATTAGTAGACTCAAATTGCGAGTTTACAGGTGTAGGTACATACATTACAAGGTCAGCTGATTTAGGCTCAGGGGTTATTAGTACAGACTTAGACACATATGTAGTCTTAGACATAGGCTCATGCCCAAACTCTTTCACAGGTACAGGCATAGTTGGAAGCTATGCAGGCATAGATAGCCTCTTTGACATCTGAGAGAGATATAGCTAGATAGGCTATAGATCAGGCATAGTTGACAGCTGATAGATTTCAGAGAGTAGTCGATAGTACCTTTGTGGCTGATTATATGAGAGAGGTTCTTTGTGTGGTTAGAGAGGTCAAGTATTACAGGGGCCGATACCATGATGCAGTTCCCTCCAAGCAGAGAGTTAGTTATGCTCAGTCTCGATCAAGAAGGACTCATTCTAGGACTGTTTGTGTGGGTGTGACACAACCTCTATGCAGAGATCCAAGAGATCCTGGTACGTTTGGTGGGGAAGGAACTAGTCCAAAGATTCATGCACCATCTGGAGCTAGCACCACATAGCTCCATGATTAGATTCTCTGATATATTTTGAGACATGATGTATACTCTGATTTTTTGATTCACAACCATTTTTTATGTTGTATCTCTTTACATTTCAGACATCATTGTGTACTTGACATTATGATTTTTGTGATTTATATGATATGCAGTGGATTGATCTTTCTACGTGTGTTTTATATGGTTCTATGATGGATGCATTTAATTTCATGTTCTATATGCCATGTGATGATTTATGTGATGATGTTATGGATGCAATTTATGATCCTGATGACATGCTTATGATTTATGATGTTTTATTTATGATGTTACATGTGATTATGCTTATAATAAGGACATATGGATGCATGATTCCTATGATATTTATATCAACAGATGGATGCATGATAATGTATATACCTAAATGATATGAAAATGCATTTATATGTATAATTTTGGATATGATGTTTCTATGATATATGACATAATGTTGTAAATGGAATATAATGCACTATATTTTTGAACTTTTCAAATGTGGTTATATGATGTAATGAATGCATTAATGATGTTTGAATGATGATACTTCTAATGTGTGATGTATGATATGATAATGTTAATGAAAATGCAATTATGTAGATGATTTGTTTTTGATATTTTTCTTATGAAAATTTAGATGATGTGATTATCTGATGCACAAATGAAAAATGGATATATGATGGAATGTATGAATGATTTAATACAATAATAATGCTTTCTAATGCATGTAATGGAAATGATTATGCAATTATATGATAAGATGATGTTTTTGTTAATGTCACGTATACTCAATCCATTAATGAGAAAAGATAACATCATTTTTAAATCCTTCACCATCTTTTGTAACAAAATACTCTACAGATGCAAAACTAACATGAATGCAATTTAATTTTACCATGCAAATCTATATGCAAGCATTGTCACCTTAACAATCCATTTATCATGTTTTATCATCATTGATCCTTTAAAATGATGAAAGTGAGTACAAGCATCAATGGTATAATTTATACCAATGATTACCTGAGTACTACTTTTATGATTTTTGATATTGCAAGTGAACACAAGCATCTAGGTATAATTAAACTGAGATGTCCTAAGCATTTCTTGCGTAAACAAACAAGAATTTATGATTTTTTTATTCGAATTTTGAATGTCATTAGTGATACTTTGTAGAGCATGTCTTACGACAATTCACACAATAATAATGATCAACTCACAGATAGCAGACAAAGAAAATACCATTCTCCTTCCTAGCTTCTCTAGTTCAATACATCATCGAGTTGCTCCAAAGAAATGATAACAAAAATCAATGTACAACATTTGAACATTCAAGCTAAAGCGATAAAATCATAATTCAAAAGAGTATCATCCACCTACAGTTGTTTGGATTGATTTGATTTTAGGTATTTGATATGGATGGTTGATTTTATGAAATGTTTTGATGTTTGATGTATGTTCAATATTGATTTTCCCTATGATCATTGTGTTTGGTTTGGTGTCATACTGTTGTTTTTCCATTTGGTTAAGCTCAAGTTTATTGCCCCCAGTGAGTTCAAGATTTTTCCCCCAAGCTAGGGTGAGACACGACCATGTTACCAGGATATGTACAAGAGGCCCTTCTATCAAATGATAAATGGAATGATGGTGAAAGTGAAAGATCAAGACATGTCTCAAATAGATGAAAAGGCTAGTTTAAATCACAAGTAGTGCCTATTTCTAGGTTTTCACTACTTTTTTTTATTGCAATTTTTCATATTTTATGATTTTTTTGGTATTTTTCCCTTTTTTCTTCTTTTTTTGTATTTTTTTGTTTTTCATTTTTTTTGTATTTTTTTGTCTCCATGATGCCTATTTTCTAGGTTTTCATCAAGGAGACCATTTTCCCATGCACTAGATGATTCAGGTATAGAATTTCCTGAGATGGATACTGTTGGTAGGTTCATCGAACAAATCCCCTTCAGGTGTAGACAACCGATAGGCTCCAAATCATAGACTGATATGATAGCAAAGGGACCTAGCCAGTTAGGTTCAAACTTTCCTTTCTTTTCTCTGTCTTGTTGATTCTGAGGGTTTTCCTTTAGGACCAAATCACCAACCTAAAATTTTCTAGGTTTTACCTTGTGATTGTAGTTTCTGGACATTCTCTGTTGATATTCCTTCAAATGGTTCACAGCTTGTTGATGGCATTCATCCAACAGTTCCAACTCTTGAAGTCTAGACACTCTATAATCCTCATCTGAAATAATTCCCTTCAATGACACACAGAGTGATGGTATCTCAACCTCAATAGGTAATATGGCCTTTGATCCATATACCAAGGCATATGGTGTAGCTCCTGTAGGTGTTCTGATGTTGGTTCAGTATGCCCAGAGAGTAGGATTTAATTGAATGTTCCAATCACGTCCAACATTATTGACAATCTTCTTTAGGATTTTTAGAATAGTTTTGTTTGAGGCCTCTACTTGGCCATTTCCTTGAGGATAGTACAGTGTTGAAAATGATGTTGGATATGAAACCTCTCACATAGTTCCTAAACATCTTGATTCTTAAAAGGTCAAACATTGTCTGTGACAATGGACTGAGGAACTCCATACCTATAGATGAGGTAATTCAATATGAAAGAAGAAATATGTTTTTCAATGATTATTGTCAAGGGAACAACTTCTATCCACTTTGTAAAGTACTTCATTGTTGTGATTATAAGTTTGTGTCCATTGGATGAAGACAGATTAATCTTTCCTACTAGGTCCAGTCCCCACTAAAAAAAATGCCATGTTGAAGTGAATGGTTGCAATTCTTGCACCGATGCATGGATTAGGTTACCATGTATTTGACATTTTTTGCACTTCTTAACAAACTGAAAAGACTCCATCTCCATGTTTGACCAATAATACCCCAAATGAAGGAGTTTCTTCGCTAGGGTTAGTCCGCTTGAATGAGTTCCACAAATACCTTCATGAATCTCACATAAAGTTGTCTCAGACTCATTATGTTCTAGACACTAAAGAAGAGTACCATCTAGACCTTGATGGTAGAGAATGTCAACAATTAAGGTATGTCATGTGGTTTGGTGAATGAAGTTGCATTTCTAGTTTCTGGAAAGATTGGGAGGAAGGATATTGTCTTTTAGGTACGTGTAGGTCTTTCCATAAATTGAGGATTCAATGTCAACTAATTGGCATATGGTTTGAGATTTTGGATTATCATAAGTAGGGTTAGACACTTGTTCCAACATAAACTCATAACGACCTCGCTTTTCTGGCAACTACAAGAGAGAAGCAATCGTCACCATAGCATCTGCAACTTTATTTACTGCCCTTGGAATCTGTTCAAACTTGATATCCACAAAGTGCTTTTTGAGATCATCCACCATTTTCTTATATGACATCAACTTCTCATCTTTTGTCTTATATTCATCATTTACCTAATAAATGACTAGTTGTGAATCTCCATATACTTGTAGCTCTATGATCTTACATTCAACTACCAATTTGATGCCAATAATTAATGCCTTGTATTTTGCTACGTTATTTGTACATGGAAAGATGAGTCTATAGGACTTTGGGATGGTATGTCCTTGAGGTGTAACAAATAGAATTCTTGCACCCACCCCATGTTGTGTGTAGGACCCATCAAAATAAAGCCTCCATTGTTTTGTTGTCATTGTAAGAATGTCTGCATCAAGAAACTCAATGTTCATTGGATGATCATCTGGTAATGGAGCTTCAACTAACTGATCGACTATCACTTGACCCTTGATGGCTCTTCTATCCACATACTGGATATCAAATTCACTCAAGATCATGACCCACTTAGCTAGTCTTCATGTTAAGGTAGCCTTACTAAGTAAATACTTTAATGGATCGATCTTTGCTATGAGTTTGACTGTGTGGGTTAACATATAATTTCCTAACTGTTGAGTAGCAAATACCACCACCAAATAATATTTTTTGATGAAGGTGTAATTTATCTCATAACCATTCAAAGTCCTACTGATATAATAGATAGCTTGTTCCCTTCCCTTAGGATCTTCGTGTGCTTATAGAGCTCCTAAAGAAATTTTTGTTGTTGCAATATATAGTAATAATGGTCTCTCTTCTATAGGTGGCATCAATATGGGGGGTGACATCAAATATTGCTTTATTTGATTGAAAGTTGTTTCACATCCTTGATCCCATTTGAAAGAGGCATTCGTATGTAGCAAATGATTGAAGGGATGAATTTTGTCTGCTAATTGGGAGATAAGCCTCCTGATTGATTGTAGCCTACCTTGTAGAGATTGTAGTTGATATATATTCTTTGGTGGCAACATTTCCATTATTTCCTTCACCTTGGCGGGATCTACTTTGATGCCCTTTTCTGAAACTATGTATCCTAGAAGCTTTGTTGATGTAACACCGAACACACATTTCTTAGGATTTAATCTAACATTGAACTTCTCTAGTCTGGTAAATATTTTTCCCAGGATCTCTAGATGTCCTTCTCTGGTATATGAATTTACTAATATATCATCCACATAATCTTCCATAAAGATATGCATCATGTCATGGAAAATGGTGGTCATGGCACACTGATATGTGGCACCTACATTTTTCAACCCAAAAGGCATGACATTCCAGCAGAATGTTCCCCATGGACATGTGAATGTTGTTTTCTCCTAATCCTCTGGTGCTATTTTGATTTGGTTATACCCTGAGAAGCCATCCATTAGTGATAACATGGCATGTCATGTTGTTAAGTCGACAATAATTTCAATGTTTGGTAAAGGAAAATTGTCCTTTGGACATGCCTTGTTGAGATCTCTGAAGTCAATACATATTATGATACTATTATCTGGTTTAGAAATAGGTATAATATTATAAATCCACTCAGTGTAATCAATAGATCTGATGAATCCTACATCTAACAACTTTTTCAGCTCGGCCTTTACCATCAAGGCGATATGCGGATGCATTTTCCTTAGTTTTTGTTTCACAGGTTTTATCCCAGATGGTAGAGATAAATGATGCATTAGAATATTTGGATCTAAACTTGACACATTAGAGTAAGACCAAGAAAAGTTAATGTGTCTTTCTTCAAAGAACTTGGTGAATTCTAGCTTTTCTTGTTTCTTCATAGATGTTTCCAGATGTAGAGTCTTTGTTTTTTCTATTGTGCCAATATTGATAGACTGTGTAGGCTCCACCAATACTGATGATCTTTCATGATGGTGTTCTAGAAGGGTGTCAAATCTCCCATCTTTTGGTGCCTCGGAGAGGTTTTCACCATCATATGCGTTCTTTATTTTTACTTTTTTGAGATATAATGCTACCATTAAATGGTTTTCACCATTAGATCCATTATTCCTATTTTCAATTTTTCAACTGAAAGATTTGACACCCTCCTAACCCAAAGTGTTGTTATGATAATTATGATTAGAGCTTGTGTCGGGTTCATCATAACAAAGGAAATTTATGATTGCATCATCATTCACAAAGATAGGAATATTGATAGGTTCAGTTGGTTCCCAGTTGATAAGTTTAGGATGCATTAAGGGTAAAAGGTCATCAGATTAGCTAAGGTCAATGGCAATAAGCATTCAGATAGCAATGTTGTCAAATTTGTTAGTGGTGATGTCAAGATCTATGATATTACTCTCCTCCAAGTCATCTATCTCACTCGATATATGTCCATCCTCACTTGAGTCATCGATATTTTGTGATCCAAATACAAGGGGTCTAGTCCCTCCTCACATGTGGGTGCATACTATTTTATGACATCAATTGGTATGTCTTTGTATGATGCTTTAGATAAAGAATCCCACTCACACTCATTGGTATCTGTTTCAGAACTATCCTACATTTGAAGGATTCTTTCTACAACTCTATGAGTGTTTTCTTATTTTGTTTCCCCTGTATAACCCAATCCTATCTTGTCCTTTGGCTGAAGTGTAAGAGGTTGGATGGGTTCTACAATTCCTTTTTTCTTTTTCCAATAGGTCCTTGTCCTTCATACCCCATTTTCTCTAATATTGTTTTTCCCTTTCCATATTGATCTATCTTTATGTTGATAGTTGTTGATGTAGATGCTTCCTCATCTTTGTAGAGCCAATTGAGGATGGCCTTATCTTCAGATTCATCCTCTAAAGTACCTTCCTTTACAAATCTATCATTTAAAACCATGGTAGGTTGTGGTGATGGTTGTGTTGGTGTTGATGGCTGCCCATATGATTTTGGAGATGGCAACAACTATGAAAAAAACAAAGATTGTTCAATGGAATACTCTCCCATGCCTTTGTCTTTTAACTGGATCTTTTCTTTGAATTGTTGTGATAGAGAATCCAGTTGAGCTTCATTGTTTTATGGAGTGGAGTTAGCAACACTTGTCTCTTTTGAATGGTCCTTTTTCTCATTTAGATACAATGTTTAGTTTTCTTTCACCGTTGGACTTTCTAGAAGTGTTTGCTTCCCTATTATGGGGCATGAAAGTGGCTTGAACTGTTTTAAGTGTGCTAAAATATTGAGGATTGTTGTTATTAGCTAAAATAGTGATTTCTTGTCCATTGAAAGGAAACTTTAAACACTGATGATAAGTTGAAGGGACTGCTTGCATTTCATGAATCCAGGGAATCCCAAGAGTGTATTATAAGTCATCTCTTTTTCTAACACTTGGAAAACAATATTCTTCACAATTGGTCCCACTTGAATGGGAAATACAATCAATCTCTTGGAGGATCTATCTTCTTCGTCATAGGCTTTTATTGTGATTTTCCTTCTAGCATCAATAGCATTATCCGAATATCCTAGTTCATGGATCAATTTCAAGGTGCAAACATTTAAACCAACTGCACCATCTATTAAGACACACTTTACCTAGTGTTTATGGATTAAAACTTCAATATGAAGGGCGGCATTGTGTGGATGAGTAAGTGATACATCATATTTTTCAGAAAATGATAGGCAGTGAGGTGTGGTTAAGTGTCCCACCATAGCTTGGAATTGACAAAAATATAGATTATTGGGTACTGTTGTGGCCCCAAGAGCTTGTTCCAAAAAATCCTTATGAGATGGTGAGATTTTAAGGAGTTCCAAAATTGATATTTGTGTTGGTATTTTCTACAATTGATCGACTATGTTGTACCAATTTGAAGGAGTAGCAATGGTTTTAGATGAAACTCCTTTCAATATTACCTTGGATTTCCCCCTTGTTGTCATGTTGACTGGTTGATGATGTTGGTTTTCCCTTATTTTTATGGCATTGATCCGATTGTTGGATGTATCCATGTTCGAGATCAAATTTAGTGGTGAGATGTCATTGATTTCGATGTTATCAGTTTAATTATCAATGACTCCATTCTTCTCAACTGCAGAAATATAATGAATAGTGTTGTCATAAATGTAATTTACATTTTTACCTTTACTGTTTGCAGAAGAAGATTCTCCCTTTTCATAATTTGGTAAAGGATTTTTAAATGCACTATGATCATTGTTTGTTTGATGTCCTTCTATGAATAATTTCCTGTTGTCAATCAAATCTTGTACTAGATGTTTTAACTGCATACAATCGTTCATTTTATGTCCTTTGTTTTTTATGAAAGTCACATAAATCTGCATCATTCCACCAAGATGGCTTGACTTTTGGTTCCCAATTTCTTGCTTCAGGTAATGTGATTAGTCCATGTGTAAGAAGTTCTCTCATTGTTGATTCTAGTGTTTGTCCCAATGGTGTGAATCTTCTTCGATTTGATGGTTTTTGATATGATTGTAGTTTAGATTCTCCATTGTTCAGATTGTTGTTTTGATTGATGTTTTGGTCATTTTTTTGATTGGTCTTTGCAGTTGTTTCCATCAAGCTAAATACCGGTTTCACATTTTTTTTTTCATTTGTAGCATCATTGTTACCAGTATTTCTATTCTTTTTCCAAAACTTGGGTTTATCATTGTTGTTGTAGTGATTTGAGGAGTTTGAATTGTTTGATCCTTCATTGTAATGTTTTAGTACCCCTCTTTTGACCAAAGCTTCTTCACTCTTGAGCCCATTTTCAATTACTTTATCAAATGTAGGGGGAATTGTAGTTCAAGCCTAGAGCTCATGCCATTAGTTAGGTTGTCAATAAATAGTTCCATCTTTTCCTCTTTAGGTATGGAATGAGGATACCTAGAAAACAACCTTCGCCATCATTGTAGAAATGAGAGGAATGTTTCACCTTTCTTTTGTTTTGTATTGTAAAGGTCCTTTATTGTTATCTCATGTTGAATATTATAGGATAATTGTGAGATAAACCTATTGACTAATTCTTCAAAAGATCGAATTCCTAGTTGTAGTTTAGAGAACCATTCCATACATTGACCTCCTGAGCTTCTTGGAAATAACCTCACTAGATAAGTTCCCTCTTATGCAAATTCTAAACTTATGGTTCTAAATTCCCTCACATGATCAATTGGATTAGTTTTACCATTTTACTTGTCATATTTTGGGAATTCGCAATGTCTAGGAAATGGTATCATGTCTACACTTGGTTAAATGATAGGGACAAATGTCCTATAACAAGTACCTTTTTGTAGTCCCTTTTTGCATATCTTGAGGTTGTTGTTGCAAGTTTTGCATTTGATGTGTTAGGACATTCACTTGATCTGTGTGTTGTGTGTTTTGTGGTTTAGTTTCAGCTGCTATAGGTGCTTCTTTCAGTTGATTAATGTCAAAGTCCTTTGGAAGTTTTGCACCTAGTTCATCTAGCATCAAAAGGTATTTTTCCATATCTTGTTCTAAATTTTTTTCCATGAATTGGTGGAAGTTAGGATCTTGTTGTACAGTTTGAATGTCCTCTTGTGTTATTTCATTACTGTCCTTTTGGTGGAATCTATGAAAGGGATTTTCTTTAGCCATGGTATTTAGTTTTTCAATTTCTTTTTCTCTAAGTTTTTTTCTTTGTAACCTTGTCAAAATTGGCATACAAGTGTTGTAATTTTCACTACACTTTGATCTTTTTGTTTGGATGAGTGTTAATGGTATTAAGTCAAATAGAATGATAAATTATATTTATGAGACAAAGTTAAAATCTTATTATTTTTCTTTGTTTCGTGATTGTAGGATGATTGATCCTGATAATGAAACTTATCGTAATATTCAAGAATTATGTTTGATGATAAGGCACTTTAAAATTGTAAGATCTTGGTTTAATTTGAAAGAGTTTGACTTCTAAGGTCCTATTTTTTCCAAGTTTAAGACATTGTTTGGACTGAGAAAATATATTTTCCCTGACAAAGATCTGATTTTTGATGGCAACAGTCTGATAGGAGTTTAAAATAGCTCTCTGGTTTTTCATTTTCTAGATGTGCTATAACAGATATCAGATGTGCTAAAATAGAACTTGAATGCATTGGTAAATTGACTAAATGTGCTAATAAACTGGGTATATGCGCTGAAAAATAGGTTATATGCACTGAAAGACATAGTATATGCATTGCTAAACTGGGTAGATGCACTGATAGATTGGGTAAATGCGCTAAAACAAAGGTTCAATGCACTAAAATTCTAGGTGAATGTGTCAACAAACTGGGTGTATATGCGATGTAATACAGGATAAATGTGCTAAAAGAACTTGTATGCACTATTTAGATGACATATAAGCTAAAATATTGGGTGGATGTGCTAAAATAGAGGTTGGTTGTGCTAATTTGGGAGTTATTAGTATTTTCACATTTTTTTTTGGTTGTTCGACTTTTTCTTAGTAAAAAGATTAATTCCAGGTTGTAATTTTCTGACCAAATGAATTTTTGGAGGGGTGTTCTACTTGTAAATCTTGGATTTTAATGATCTAATTGGATGATACCTTTGAAAATAACTTCACACACTAAAGCCAGATTGTAAACAGTTGCTTCAGATTCTATGCATTAAACATGTAGTGAGTGTTCTCGAATCAAGTCTAATTCTTTCAATTTCCATAGGTTTGACACAAATAAAGACAGTTCAAGCACTTTTTCTAATTGTCAAGTAGGTCACTTAGAATATCATAGCCCACAGCTTGCAACTATGTCAGCTCACACAACCCTATCACCCCCTAGAGGGCACCCATGTTTTTTCCTTTCCCAAGTCTTAACCAAAGTCGAATCCTCCACTTTTGGCCAAGGTATCTAATAGTTATATGGTGAATGTCTTGGGGGAAGATTCTTCCCTCCCCTTGCACTGTGATATAAAAAGTGTTCAAAAACTGACACGGTTGGATTCTACACTAAAGTTCATAGATAGGGTATCCGTTCGGAGTGAAAAATGCTAAACTCCCTCAAGAGACCTCCCAATCTTTAGAACAAAGATTTTGGGGATGGTTATCTTGCACACTTCCATTGAATTGTGGGTTTCCCCAAATTCACTTTTGATTAGAGTGGGTTGGAAAACTTGGCTTTGGTTGTTCCCACTTAGGTCATTCCCATAGGGTGAGTACTTTTTCCCACTACGACAGGCCTTCTAAAGGATTTAATAAAGTAGGATAGCAAGTCTAGCATTCTGATCACCCAGTTAAGGGGAGAGCATAAGCCTATTGCTTTCAAAACACAAAGAACATGGGGTTCAAACTAGTTGATTAATTAATCTAGATTCACTATCTTAACCAAAGGAAAAACAATAATCAAATTAAAATCCTTGCAATCATTATTACTAGTAATTTGCAAGTTTTTATCTTTGAACAATGTAAGCTTTTCTCACAATTGTCTTTGACCAGTGTGTTTTGTACCTGCAACCAAGAAAATAGTTATTAATCCTCAGATTTTAGAAAATATGCAAAAAAAAACCGATGCGCTACAACAGTCATTAAATGCACTAAAACACAATTTAAAAGCTCTAAAACAGAAGGTAGATGCACTATAGAATTTGATGAAAGTGCTAAAATAAAGGGTCAAAGCGTTGAAAGAAAACCCCTGACTAATGAAATAGAAAGTTGGATGCACCGTAGCAGGGGTTGTATGCACCAGAGTATTCTATGGATGTGTTGTAATAGTGCTCGGATGTGCTAAAGTATCTGTTGTATGCACCACAAAAACTCGACCGCACTAAAACAAAACACGTCAGAAGCCTACAAGCGTACTTTTCAAAAAAAGATGTTAAAAATGGGATTTTTGGGCCCCACGGTGGGTGCCAATTTATGTGAGTAAAATATGAGTAAATGATAATAAACACAATCAATAACACATTATATCAATAGATCTAAACAATGATTAATCTAATTTAAGCAAGAATCTACTGAAAGCATCATATTGCTCTCTATCTCTAAAGATTTATTAAATCACAGGACTCTCAAATTTTGTAAGCATTGTGACTGTTAAAATGCCAATCTAGAGAATGAGAATGATAAGCTATATGATGTAAAAGCTATGATATTGATTGCTGATAATGAAAGTTATATATTGTGATATGATAATGAAAGACATGATTATAAACTAAATGATTGAAATGATTCTAAATTGCTAAATTCCAAATTGCTGAAAAGCTATAAATGTATTTTTGTAAAGTAAATTTGCACAAAATTGGGATCCTTTTCCTGTAGACAAAGGCTGTATTTATAGATTCTCGACAAATGTCAAAGCAAAGGTCTGGATTTGATCTGAAAGATTGAATGGTGAAAGATGAAGAAGCTTGAGATGATTATGGAGATTGTTCCTCCCCACAAAAACACTCAGCCAAAAGATAGGGAGAATCAATGGAAGAAGATGAAGTTTGCCTGCAAATTTGTCTCCAAATTTTCCTGTGAAGATTTGAGTTGAATTAATTAGATATCAAATATCTAATTTGGTAGGTAGATATAATGAATGAGGAAATTAATTGTAGAAATATACTTTCATTTGAATATTTGATTTATTCAAATTAGTAAAAGAAGATATTTAATTTAATAAAACAAATATATAGAAATTTGTTTATTAAATTAAGATGGAAGAAATGTGGTAATTAAATAAAATAATTGTTTATGAACTTGTTTATTTAATTTAGATACAATGATGTGATTAAAATAGGATAAATTAATAATTAAATAAAACAAAATATTAAAATTGTTTATATAATTAAGATGAAATAAAATGGTAAAGATAGAAGAATTAAATGTGGACTATATAAATAAATATTTCTATTTATTTATAAGTAGATGAATTAAAGGAGTCAATTAATCAAATAAATTGTATTGAATTAATTAGATTATTGAAACCATTTTTAGGTGTATACAATCATATACCACTATGATATCTTTCAAGGTATGTTTCATCCATAGAACTTGTGTACAACAAGATGCAACAAGAATATACTCAGCTTCAACAGTAGACAAGGAGACTGAATCTTTCTTTTTACTCGACCATGCCACCAATCTATCCAAAAAAAATGTACCACCACTTGTACTTTTCCTGCCATCTACACATCTAGCCCAATCTACATCTGTATAGGCACTAAGTGTAATATTAGTATCATTAGGATACCACAATACATAATTTGGAGTGCCATTCTAATATTTTAAAATTCTTTTAACATCAACAACAGGGGTTTCCTTAGGGTCTTCCTGAAATCTAGCCACAAGACAGACAATATGATATCTGATCTAGTAACAGTCAAACACAATAGTCCACCAATCATATATCTATACTTGCTCTGATCATCCTTAGGTGAATCATCATCTTTACCCAATTTGCATCCAGTCAGCATAGGAGTACTTGCCGGTTTGGAACCATGCATCCCAAACTTCTTCAACATCTTTCTCACATACTTAGACTATGAAATAAAAATTCCCTTCTCTATTTGATTAATTTGTAGACCAAGAAAGAAATTCATCTCCCCAAACTTAGACATTTCAAATTATTTTTGCATCTCTTCCGCAAACCTTTTGCACATATTTTCATTTCCTCAAAGATAATGTCATCAACATACACTACTACAATCAAGATTCTATCATTTTTAATCTTAAAGTAAAAATTATTATCTAATGTACCTTTGTTAAAAACTTGCTATATCAAATACTTATCTAACCTTGCATACCATGCTCTAGGAGCTTGCTTCAACCCATATAAAGCTTTCTTCAATCTGCACACCATATCTGGTTGATCTCTTAACTGAAATCCTTCTAGCTCACCATTCAAAAATGTTGACTTGACATCCATCTAATAGACCTTAAAGTCTTTATGAGTATAAAATGCCAAGAAAATCCTTATAGCTTCCATTCTTGCTACTGGAGCAAAATTTTCCTAAAAATATGTCTTCAACTTGTGAGTAGCCTTTACACACAAGCCTCACTTTGTTTCTAACAACTTCTCCATTCTCATTCAACTTATTTCTAAATACCCACTTCAATCCAATGATATTTTTATCTGCCGGTATTGGGACCAATTCCCAAGTCTGATTCTTCTCAATCTGCAAAAGTTGTTTCATTGTTTCCTTCCAATGTTCATATTTACAAGCTTCACTTACTGCCTTTGGTTCTATCTCAGAAAGTAAACAAAAATTCACTTCAGCAGTAGCTTTGCTTCTAGTTAACACACCTCTTGTCTTATCTCCAATAATCTGACTTTCTGAATTATTCTTTTGTACATATATAAGTGTCCCAGGGGACATCACCGAAGCATCTTCCTCTCTTTCATTATTTTCATCCTACTTCTATTGCTCATCTTTTTCCTATTCTTCCACAATTTATTCTATTTGTGCACAATCATGTTCATCAGATACATATCCATCAATGTCAATATAATTCTTCATTGTCTCATCAACCTTCACATTTGAGCTTTCTACAATATTTCACAATCTTCTATTGAAACATCTGTATGGCTTGCTATTAGTAGAATATCTAAGAAAAATGCCTTCATCACATCTTGCATCAAACTTACCCAAAGTTTCCTCATCTCTTCTGATATAGCATTTCCTTTTGAATACCTTAAAAGATTTAACAGTTGGAATTCTTCCATGCATAGCTCATAGGGAGTCTTTGTACTATTTTCCAAAGATGCTTGAACTCTATTGAATACATAAACAATATTATGAATAACTTCTTTCTAGTAAACTTCTGGTAAACCAGCCTCGGTAATCATTGACCTAGCAGCTTCTTGAACTATTCTATTTTTCATTTCAACAACTCCATTTTGCTGAGGAGTTCTCAGAGCATATAACTTTCTTTTTATTCTATGCAATTCACAAAACATATTAAACTCATGGGAGGTGAATTCTCCACCTTTGTCGGACCTTAAGCATTTTATCTTCAAGTTCACTTCAATTTCAACCATAGCTTTGAATGCCTTGAATCTATCTAATGCATTTGATTTCTCTCTAAGAAATGTAACCCATGTATATCTAGAATAATCATCAATTAAAAGCATAAAATACCTTTCACCAAGTAGACTTCTCACTCTTGTAGGACCACAAAGATTTGTATGAACTAAATCTAGTAGTCCGGTAGTGGACTGTTCCTTCATCTATAATGATTTCTTGCTTTCTTTCCAAACTGACAATTCTTGCAAATAGTATTAATAGGCTTTGTAATTCTTGGTAAATATCTCATGGCCTGAACAACACTAATCCTTTCCAAGTTATCAAAATTCATGTGACACATTCTCCTATGCCATAACCAACTGTCATTTATATAAGCCATAAAGCATCTTTCGTTAGCACCCTTAAGTTGATAGATATTCCCTTCAGATTTCTTTCCTATAGCCAATGTTTCAGATCCTTTCTGAATATCAAATCTCTCATCCTTAAACACAAGATCATATCCTTTTTTGCACATCTCATGAACACTCAACATATTATGCCTTAAACCCTTAACATATTAGACATCGTTGGTTTGATGCTTGCAATCAAAACTTACTGAACCTATCCCACAAATTTTCGTACTAGTATCATCTCCAAACATAACCAATCCTCCATCATATTTTTCAATCTTAAAAAAATTACTTTTATCATGAATCATGTGATGTGAACAAGCACTTTCAACTATCCAAAAATTCTTCTCTTGTTTAGCACGTAGGACAAAGATAACTGTACCTTCATTTTTCTCCTTCTCTGGAGGGATTTATTTTACCTGTTTTAAAGAATTAGTAGAAGTAGGTTCATCCTTAATCGCCAAGAACAAGCATTCATTGTCTTCAAGATCTTCATATTCTGAATCCTCATCAAATATACTAGTGTTCTCATTCACATAATAGGCTTTGTTAATCTTCTTTCCTTTCTTTTCCTTCTCATATATTTGTTTATTCCTTTTAGCTCTTTCAAGACACTTTGCAACACAATGACCTATTTCTCCACAACTAAAGCATTTAAAGGGAAACTTACCTTTATACTTATTGGAGCCTTTCCTTGGTCTTCTTACAAAGTTAGCTTCTATTTCATCAAAGTTTTCTTCATCTGGATCTTCAACTTTTGTAGCTTTAAAATTAGTCTCTGATTTGCACCCATTCCTTAGACTCTACTTCCTCATCTCATAAGATGTCAAAAATCCCAACAACAGATCCTTAGTACAAGTATTATAATCTATAGTTTTCTCAATAGCACTCACCTTCTCACTGTAAGCATCAGGAAGAGTTCTGAGAATCTTCTTTACAATCCTTGTTTCATCAATAGTAGCACCAAGTCCTCACATTCCAACCACTATCTCATCCAGACTCTGTACATAAGCTTTGACATTTTCATCTTAAGACATATGTAGAAGATCAAACTCTGTCTCCAAATTTTGTATTTTTTCCTCTTTAACTCTTTCATCACCATCATGTGCTCTTTCTAAAGTATCCCAGGCTTCCTTAGCTTTCTTCAAATTTTAAACCTTAATTAACTCTAAATGTACCAAAATATTCTTTAAGATGAACTTCGCCTTATTGTTCACTTCATGTGCTTTGATCTCTTCAGATGTACTCAAACCATTAGTAGGAGGAGTGTAAGGATTTTTGTAAGCTTTCTCCACATCATATCTGTAGACACATAAAATATATTGATTGATCCTCTACACCTGATCCTAATTTACTAACATCAGTTCATCTTGAATCAACGCCTTTACTAACCATTTAATCAAATAATCTTTATTTGATTAAATTCATGATATTTCATCTTTTAATTAAATAAATCAATTTTATCTAATTAAATCACTATCTTCGGTTAATTAAATAAATCATTTTTTAAAAATTAATCCTAATGTTCCTTTTTTAATTAAATAAATAAAGTTTTATTTGATTAAATCATAATATTTCCTCTTTAATTAAATAAATTAATTTTATTTAATTAAATCATCAATCAGTCCTAATGTCATCTCCTTTAAATTAAATAAATTAATCTTATTTGATTTAAGTCTAACACCATCCTCTTTAATTAAATAAATCAAACTTTATTTAATTAAGTCAATAATCATTATTCCTCTCATTTTGATTTATTTAAAATCCTAAAATCTAAGTCAAAATGTCAAATCAACTAATTATCATCTAAGTTAATCAAATCCTGATTAATACTAACACTAATCACTCAAATCCTCTAGATTGTGCAACTTGTACATGAAAATCAATGTAATTGATTTATTAAATCTCCTATTTTCATTCAAAAGGGTATCAAGTGGGAATATTCCTCAAATTTGAAATCTCCCCCCAAAAGGACTTGTACATCCAACAAGGCATTAAAGGCCTCTTACATGTCCTTCTTCTTGAGTCAAGTGGCATTTAACTCTCTTTTCTTCTCCCTTCAACTTGTCACTTCTCAAATTTGAAATTCCACCTAATGGCATTTATGTGCACATTCATCAAAATGTGTTGTACCTCTATCCACTCACATGTTGACAAGTGGCATTTGGCCATTGGTTGATGTTTTATCCCACATTCATCCCTTTTTCTTATTCTTCCATCATTCTCTTCTATAAATAGAAGGCTCTTTTACTCATTTAGGGGACACAAGTTTATGCAAAGTCATTATCTTCATGTGTTGAGCAATTTTCATCCATTTTTATCAAGTTTCATAGTTTCATAGTTTCATAGCTAGATTATTGCATATTTTCATCAAGGATCAACTCTCATCATTCAATCTTGCAAGGAATTGGGAAAGGGCTATTTTCCACATCAAAATAGCACCAATTCCCCCATGGGATTGAGGGTTTGATTTTTTTGGACAAGATTACTTAGCTTTCAATAGATTTTATTTGACATTATCTCTTGTTTTCTTGTTCATTTCATTTCAAATGAATCTTATGGGGAATGTTAACTTAGATTTGCATAATGGACTAATATTGTGTTGTTTGTTTTTGTTTGTGCAGGTCTAGAATGACCATTCACAATATCCACAATACTCTAGATCTTCTTCCATCAATACTTTCCAGATACCATAATTAGTTCCATCGAACCTCGGATAATCACAAACCATTTTTCTAGCCATCCTAGACCTTCCTCAAGCAGTTAAGCCCTTCACCAAGGAACCTTGCTCTGATACCAATTTTTGAATAGGACAACTAAGAGGGAGGTGAATCATTTGTCACAGAATTAAACTTCTAATTCAATCACCGAAACTAATACTTAATATTGCTTAAATGATTAATCATCAAATGCTAATGCAGAAAATCAAATCCAACACATAAACACAATAACACCACATTTACGTGGAAAACCTAATAAGGGAAAAAACATGGTGAGGATTAAATCACACTATAGAGAATATCAAAACTGATTACAAAAGGCTCACTTCCTAAAACAAGGCTCACTGCCTTGAATAAGGACTCACTATTCAAAACAAGGACTCACTATCCAATAGGGCTACAACCCAGAGGGCTCACTTCCATAGAGATACAAAGAAGATAAATAAGACTTGTTATAGAGAGAGACTATAATCCTAATGCAACAAAGGATTCCACCACAATTATTTGCACACATGCATGAATGATAGAGTTCTCCTTCTGCTCACTGCATCTAGAAACTCAACATTAAGCTTCACATTGATCTACCACACTCTCAACACACACACTTATTGAATAGAATCAATGTCGCACAAAACTACACTTTCTCTTTTATCTTATCACTCTTCTTCTTTGATCTTATATATTTTCCATCACTAACTCATCTTGTATTTATATCATCTTCAACTTTGAAACACATCTAAAGTCTGCCATCCAAATCCAAATTCAAATTAGGTCATCCAAAACATCCGAGGGTGGAATTAGAATGAGGGTGACCCAAACACATGCTTCATAGGGGCCCAAATAGATCCAACACACTTCATCATCCTCGAAAGTAGTATTTCACACAAGGTTGGCCAAACTAGTATAAAAAGAACCATTAAGCACGAACTTTCCAAATACCAAAATTAACTTCAATACAATTAGGAAACTCAACTTTAGAACCACTCACCAAAAGACTTCATCAAAGAGAAATCTAGACCAACAACATTTCTCCT
The DNA here is from genome assembly GCA_007258455.2 of Sequoia sempervirens. Classification (NCBI taxonomy): domain Eukaryota; kingdom Viridiplantae; phylum Streptophyta; class Pinopsida; order Cupressales; family Cupressaceae; genus Sequoia; species Sequoia sempervirens. Next base: position 184,704,691 of record VDFB02358134.1, on the reverse strand, counting down.
GGACCTCAACCAGAAACATATAAAACCATAGTTCACAACCGGTGAACACAACTTACATTATACAATGAACCAACAACCAAAATTTTGGATATAGTACCTTCTAACAACCATGAACACCATATCTGAACCACACAACCATAGGAGAAAATCCATACCAAAACTCGGACCAACCACTGAATACCTGCAACATATCTTTATTACAATTTTCTCAATATCATCGACATATACAACCGGCAACAACTAGTGGATAACCAGTTGACCGGTTGACATCAATGACAACACCTTCAATCTTTCCATTCTCGCGACACTTTTAATAGCAGCAACATGTTTTTCCTTAGGATCTTTTTGAAATCTAGTCACAAGATAGACAACATGCATAATATCTGGTCTAGTAGCAGTCAAATACAATAGTCCACCAATCATTGATCTATAGTTGCTCTGATCAGCCTTAGGTGAATCATCATCTTTACCCAATTTGCAACCAATCACCATAGGAGTACATACCAGTTTGGAACCATCCATCCCAAACTTCTTCAACATCTCTTTCACATACTTAGACTGTGAAATAAAGATTCCTTTCTCTGTTTGATTAATCTATAGCCCAAGAAAGAAATTCATCTCTCCAAACATAGAAATTTCAAATTATTTTTGCATTCTTTTGCAAAAACCTTGCACATATTTTCATTTCCTCCAAAAATAATGTCATCAACATATACAACTACAATAAATATTTTGTCATTTTCAATCTTAAAATACAAATTACTATTTGTCGTAGCTTTAGTGAAACCTTGTTGAATCAAATACCTGTCTAACCTCGCATACCAAGCTCTAGGAGCTTTCTTCAATCCATATAAGGCTTTTTTCAATCTGCACACCATATCCGGTTGATCTAACAACTAAAATCCTTCTGGTTATTCCAGTAGACCTCTTCTTCTAGCTCACCATTCAAAAATGTTGACTTGACACCCATTTGATAGACCTTGGAGTCTTTATGAGAAGCAAATGCTAAGAACATCCTTATAGCTTCCATTCTTGCTACCTGAGCAAAATTTTCCTGGAAATCTATTCCTTCTACTTGTGAGTAACCTTTACACACAAGCCTTGCTTTATTTCTAACCACTTCCCCATTCTCATTCAATTTATTTTTCAATACCCACTTCGATCCAATAATGTTTTTATCTGTCGGTCTTGGGACCAATTCCCAAGTTTGATTCTTCTCAAATCTGCATAAATTCTTCTTTCATGGCTTCCATCCAATGTTCATCTTTGCATGCTTCACTTAGAGTCTTTGGTTCAATCTCAGAAAATAAACATAGATTTACTTCAGCAACAGCTCTGCTTCTAGTCAATATTCCTTTAGTCTTATCTCCAATAATCTAAATTTCTGAATGATTCTTCTACACATATCTAGGCATCTTAGGTGACACTACTAAAGTTTCTTCTCTTTGATTTTGTTAATTTTTCTTCTCTTTCTCATCCTTTTATTGTTCTTCCACAATCTCTTGTATTCTTACACAATCAGGTTCATCATATATATATCCATCAATGTCAATTGAATTCTTCATTGTCTCATCAACCTTGACATTTTTACTTTCTAAAATATTTCTTAGTCTTTTATTGAAACATTTGTATGCTTTGTATTTAGTATAACATCCAAGAAAATTACCTTCATCACTTCTTGCATCAAAATTACCTAAATTTTATTCATCTCTTCTAATATAACATTTTCTTCTGAATACCTTGAAATACTTAACAGTATGAATTCTTCCATACCATAGCTCATAGGGGGTCTTTGTACTATTTTCTCTTGCTTGAACTTGATTGAATACATAAACAACAATATGAATAGCTTATTTCTAGTAAAATTCTGGTAAACTAGCCTTAGTAATAATTGATCTAGTAGCCTCTTGAATTGTTCTATTTTTCCTTTCAACAACACCATTCTGCTAAGGAGTTCTCAGAGAAGATAACTGTCTCTTTATTCCATGCACTTCACAAAACATATTAAACTCATGGGAGGTGAATTCTCCAACTCTTTCATACCTTAAGCATTTTATCCTCAAATTCACTTCATTTTCAACCATAGCTTTGAATGTCTTTAATCTATCTAATGCATCTAATTTCTCTCTAAGAAATGTAACCCATGTATATCTCGAATAATTATCAATCAAAAGCATAAAGTACCTTTCACCTTGTAGACTTCTCACTCTTGTAGGACCATAGAGATCTGTATGAATTAAGTCCAGTAGTCCAGTAACAGTCTGTTCTTTTTCTCTATAATGACTTTTTGCTTGCTTTCCAAACTGATAATTCCTACAAATAGAATTAACACACTTTGTAATCCTTGGTAAATCTCTCATGGCCTGAATTGCACTAATCCTTGCCAAGTTATCAAAATTCATGTGACACATTCTTCGATGCCATAACCAACTATCATAAATATGAGTCATAAAGCATCATCCATCAACACCCTTAAGTTTTTGTATATATGCTTTAGATTTTTTTAACACAACAATCAATGTTTCAGATCCTTTCTGGATTTCACATCTCTCATCCTTAAACAAAAGATCATATCCCTTATTAAACATCTTTCCAACACTCAAAATATTATGCCTTAAACCCTTAACATTGTAGACATCATCAGTATTATGCTTTCCATCAAAACATACTGAACCTATCCCACAAATTTTAGCACCAATATCATCTCCAAACATAACCAAGCCTCCATCATATTTTTCAAGTTTAACAAACTTACTTTTGTCACCAGTCATGTGATGTGAACAATCACTATCAACTACCTAGTAGTTATTTTCTTGTTTAGCATGTAGGGAAGAGATAATAGTACCTTCATTTTTCTCCTTCCCTGGAGGGATTTCCTTCACCTATTTCTCAAAATTAGCAGAAGTAGATTTAGCCTTTATAGCCAAGAACAAGCATTCATTATCATTAGGATCTTCATAACCATAATCCTCATCAGATATACTAGCATTTTCATTCACATAATATTCTCTATTGATCTTCTTTCCTTTCTTTTCTTTCTCATATCTTTATTTATTCCTCTTAGCTCTTTCCGGACACTTTGTAGCATAGTGACCTATTTCTCCACAACTAAAGCATTTAAAGGATAACTTACCTTCATACTTACTGGAGCCTTTCCTCATCCTTCTCACAAAGTTAACTTCTATTTCATCAAAATTTTCTCACATGGATCTTCAGCTTTTGTAGCCTTAAAAGAAGTTTACTATTTGCATCCATTCCTCAAATTCAACTTCCACATCTGATAAGATGTCGGAAATCCCAACAACAAATCTTTAGTGCAAGTCTTATAATCTATACTTTGTTAAATAGCACACACCTTCTCACTAAAAGCATCAGGGAGAGTTCTAAGAATCTTCTTTATAATCCTGGTTTCATCTATAGTAGCAGCAAGTCCTTGCATTTTGGCCACTATCTCATCCAATCTTTGTACATAAGCTTTGACACTATCATCTTTAAACATGTGTAGAAGCTCAGACTGTTTCTCCAAATTCTACAATTTTTCCTCTTTAACTCTTTCATCACCTTCATGTGCCCTTTCCCAAGCATCCCATACTTCCTTAGCAGTCTTTAGATTTTGAACCTTAATCAACTCGAAATGTACTAGACTGTTCTTCAAAATGTATTTCACCTTACTATTTGCTTCATGTGCTTTGATCTCATCAGTCGTACTTAGACCATTAGTAGGAGGAGTGTAAGGATTCTTGTAAGATTTCTCCACATCATATCCGCAAAACTCTACATATTCTTCCATCAATATTTTCTAGATAGTATAATTAGTTCCATTGAACCTCAAAAAATCATAAGTCTTTTTTCCAACCATGCCAAACCTTCCTCAAGTTGTTAAGCTCTTCACCAAGGAACCAAGATCTGATACCAATTGTTGAACAAGACAACTGAGAGGGGGGGTGAATCAATTGTCACAAATTTAAACCTTAATTCATTCACTGAAACTAATCCTTAACACTGCTTAAATGATTAAACAATAAATACTAGTGCAGAAACTAAAAACCATCACACAAACACAATAACACTAGATTTACATGGAAAATACAATAAGGGAAAAACCATGGTGAGGATTAACTCACACTATAGATAATATCAAAAATGATTACAAGAGGTTCACTACCTAAGAAACAAGGCTTGCTTCCAAAACAAGGACTCACTATCTAGATCAGGACTCACTATCCAATAGGGCTAACAACATGGAGGGCTCAGTACCATAGAGATATAAAGAAGATAGAAGAGATACATTATAGAGAGAAGATAATCTCAATGCAATGGAGAAATCCACCATAATTTTCTCAACCACTTATAGACATGCATGAATGATAGAGTACACCTTCTACTCACTACATCTAGAAACTCGGTATTTAGGCTTCGCACTGATCTTCCACACTCACATCACACACACTCACTAATTTTCATCAATCTCACATCTATATGCTCTATTTCTTTGCACTTATCTCCCTTTCCTCTTTCTATGCTTTGTTATATTTCACCACTAAGTCATCTTGTATTTATACCATCTTCAACTTTGAAACATATCCAAAGTCAGCCATAAAATTCAAATTCAAATTAGGTCAGCACCAAAACATCCTAGGGTGGAATTACAATGAGGGCGACCCAAACACATGCTTCATCAACTCCTAAGGTAGTGTTCAACACAAGGTCAACCAAACCAATGTAAAACACATAGAAAAATTAAGAATGAACCTTTCGAATACCAAAATTATCTTAAATACAATCAAAACAACTCAACTCTAGAAACACAAGTCATAAGACTTTAAAAAAGAGAAATCTGGACCAACAACATTTCTCTTGGACCTCAACCAGAAACACAGAAAACCACGGTTCACAACTGGTGAATATAACTCGCACCGTATAATGAAACAATAGCCAAAAAATTGGATATAGCAGCTTCCAACAACCATGATCAACATAGGAGAAAATCCTGGAGAAAAACCTGGAGCAACCCTTGAACACTTGCAATCTTTCTTCAATACAATTTTCTTAATATCCTCGAAATATAGAACCAATAACCTACCACCATGACACTAATGACAACAACAATAAGTTGATAACCAATTGACCAATTGACACCAATGAAAACCTTCATTATTTTGATTCTTGTAACTCTATCATGCCAATATTAGGAAGGGAAAATTCATCCTTGAGAGATGATTTATTAAGGTCACGAAAATCCATACACATCCTAATACAATTATCAAGTTTTGCAACTGTGACAATGTTTGAGATCCATGGAGAATAGTTAATAGGTCATGTAAAGCCAACTTCAAGGATATTTTCAATCTCATCCTTCACCAATAAATCTATCTTAGGATTCATCTTTCGTATCTTCTATCTTACTGGTTTATCATCTTGTTCAAGAACTATGTTGTGTGTCACTATCTTAGCATCAATACTCGACATATCCAAATAAGTCCATGTAAAGAGTTCATGAAATTCATGTAATAATGTTTCATGATCTTCTTGTTCACCTTCATCAAGACACTTTCAATTTTGAATCACTCTTTCTACATTAGATGTGTCCATTGGTATGTTTATTGTATCTCCCATATGAAGTGCATTTTGTTTTAAAACTTCAAGGATATGCTCTTCTTTATCATTTCCAACATTATTGATTTCCTTTTCTTCATCCACTTGTTTAACACTAACCATAGCACAAGTGAGTCCTTGTTTCTTAGGAGTAAATGACTTGTCATAAAATTCTAACATTTCTTTCAAAGCTTCATCATTTTCAAAGTATTCCAATGATTCCTCACATGTTGTATCAATCAATTCGGGATTCTTCAAAGTGAGAGTTGTTTTAGAGGAACAACACATGATGGTGTTGATATTGAGTGAAGGTATTTTCATTGCTTTCGTTATCTTAGAAGGACAATATCCAAGACCATTTTTTGTTTCTTGTGTGTTAGTCTCTATAGGAACATGTATGCCTTGTTCTTTTCTACCACATCCTTTTCTACTATAACCAAGTTGTTTCAAGAGCTTGTAACCTCTCACATAAAGTTTTTCCATCTCTTTCAGATTTGGTGGTTATTCATAGTCCATTTCATCAATTTTTTTTGTATAACTTGTATCTTCTTCTTCTAAAGTGGATGAAGTCGATGATTGTGAGGATTCTTTCGAGTTTTGTGTTGACATTACCATTGATTATTTTCCCTTTTTAGGTTTTTTTTGTCATCTTGTATTCTCCCATGAATGTTGGTGTGAAATCCAAGGAACCCCAATCATATTCCAATAAGTTTGTGACTTCTTCAATATGATTTTCCTTTTCTTGTTCTTGTGTGATTTCAACTTGTGAAGTTGGTATCAATGTTTTCACAAGAATTTTTTTATCTTTCTCATTGTGTAAACAACTTTCAGGTTCAGGTTTGGCCTTGATTGTGTAAAATTTATTGTTGTAAACATACATCTTTAAATGATGAAGATTCAAAGGCACCGCATTCATTTCATGAATCCATGGTCTACCTAAAAGAATATTATATGAAATATTATGAGGCATAACATGGATAGTAGTTTGTAATGTGACTTTTCCAAGTGTAATAGGTAATGTGATCACACCAAGTGGTTGTTTTCCTGTGTTATCAAATCCTTGAATGGACAATGATTCAAGTTCAATCTTATTCTTATCAATTCCAATCTTTTCCAAAAGGTTCACACTACACACATTAAGAGATGAGCCATTGTCAACAAGGGTTCTCTTTATTCCTTTCCTATTAATATTTTTATGATCATGAAATATTCATATTATTTTTGAAATTCCAAGGAGGGTAACTCACTTTGTTGAAAAACAATGTCTAGATTAACCACATTCATTCCTTGAACTAGGGCTACCACATCATTCGGGTTTGTATTAGGAGGAATCACAACTTGTTGGAAAGTTGTTTGAAGTGTATTATGGTAATTAGGTGAGGCTTGAATAAGGTCCCATAAGCATATATTAGCAGGAGTATTCTTAAGTTATTCAACAATATCATACTCCTTTCCACTATGTAAATGCAATCAAGGAGCATGAGGAAAGATAGGTTGAGGCAAAGGTGTAAGGAAAGAAAAGTGCATAATACACCTTCCTAATGCCAATCCATAGGAGAGAGATACAAAAAAACCTCTAAAACTTTGCAATCATAGTCCATTTAAGATGCACATAACATAATAGATAAAAACATTCACATAAAATGAACACCATATTTTACGTGGGAAACCCTTATGGGAGAAAAACCCACACACCAAAGCAAGATCACTTGTATTACAGTAACAAAAAAATTACATACAAGTTGCAGAACTATGCTCTTTCAAGTGTCAAATCACATAAGTACTCCAACAACATTACATTCACTCTGATCTTCAACCAACTGCACTTCGACCTACAATCAATTCAATCCTATTGATACATTCGATCAACATTAATCCATATGTTCAATTTTAGAAATCTAATATAAATATGCATCCTTCAGGTCGGCTAACTCTCATCCTTCAGGTTGGCTAAACAACTCCATGTCATAGTATCAATTTTCCAACCAATGATAAATTAGAATTTACAGTGCAGTTACATGGCTATCAGGTGTTACAACTATCAGATTCAAATTATAAATGCTGGTACAATGAATCATTGATTCACAACAACGATGTGAAATCAACAAATTAGTCCATACCACATGTCAGCACATCATCCGTTCATCATTTTTTGACCATCATACCATTCCCAATTGTTAACCACACCACTGCAAGCCCTGCACATGACTGTTGCGAGATGGCGGGTCACCTACCATCATACCACCAACCCACACAACTAGAAGAGAACCTCCACGGGATGGCAGGTAACACCGCCAACCCGTAGCCCCCTTGAGAGGACCCAGTGATACCGTGGTAAATGTAGAACCATGAGATACTTCCCCACGCTACTATAGGAACCACCAACAGACCATCGCAGGGTGGAGGTACACACCACACTACTGCCAGACAACTAAAAGGCTCTCGCGGGATGGTAGTAAACACCTCCAACCCACACCTCTCTCACAAGCACCCAATAGTATAGCAGTATAGGCATGAAAGTAACACTTATGAAATTCTAAGTTGGATGGTGATAGAGCCAGGGATATACCAGTGAGTCTGAGACACATTTTCTCAACAATCTCCCACTTGACGAAGAACTCATTGAACCCTTTTCAACGCATGAAGTCATTGGACATTTTAGACCCCAAGGCCCATCAAATTTGCACACCATCTGAACTTATCTATGCTCATTGGATTTTTCAATGCATCAGCAAAATTTTCTAGAGTATCCAACTTTTCCAGATTAACCTTTCCATCCTCCACCATATCACAAATGAAATGATACTGAACATCAATGTGCTTCATCCTGGCATGGAAAGTGGGATTTTTCGCTAAACAAATAGCATTCTGACTGTCACAGTAGATCATAATATGCCATGTATTAAACATAATATATGAACACAAACATCTAAGCTAGATGGATTCTTTGTAGGTGTGTGTTGCTGCCATATATTCTTCCTCAGTAGTAGATAAAGTGACCACAACTTTCCGCTTGCTCATCCAGCTCACTGCACCACCAAATAACATGAAGATGTATCCACTGGTGGATCTTCTACTGTTAATGTCCCCTCCCCAATTAGAATCCACATACCCACGAATGCTAAGAGACCTCTGTGATCCAACCGATTTGCATGATAACCCAAAGCATACTCTGAGGTACCCTTCAAATATTTGAATACTCTTTTCACAGCATCCCAATGTAGCCTTCTTGGATTAGCCATAAACTGACTAAGTACTCCCACTGCTTGGGAAATTTCTAGCCTAGTATAGACCATTGCATACATTAAAATACTAATTGCACTTGCATAAGGCACCCTGGTCATGTCCTCCAACTTAGTAGGAGATTTTGGACAATCTTCAACAGATAGCTTTGTTCCCTGCAACACTGGAACAACTAGTTACTTGCAATCAGTCATACCAAATCTCTCCAGGACAGTATTGATATACTTACTCTAAATGAGCCAAAGCTTTCTACTTCCTCTATCCCTTTTTATTTCCATCCCCAGAATATACCTTGCTACACCCACATCTTTCATTTCAAGCTTTGCTGACAACTGAGATTTTAAATTAGAAATCATAGTCTTACTATTCCCTATGAACAACATGTCATCAACATATAGGGCAATAATAAGAACCCGATCATTTTTAGTTATGTAATAAACACAATGATCTGATTTTGATCTCACAAATCTCAATGACAACACAAAGGTGTAAAAATTTTGGTACCACATTCTAGGTGATTGCTTTAAACCATACAAAGATTTCTTTAACTTACAAACCATATTTTATTTATCTTTTTCAATGAAGTGCTCAGGCTGGGACATATAAATTTCTTCTTCTAGCTCTCTATGAAGAAACTTTGTCTTCACATCCATCTACTCAATTTCTAAGTCATACGCTATTGTAAGTGACAAAAGAAATTTGATACATTTCAGCTTAGCTACTAGAGAAAATATTTCTCCATAATCAATTCCCTCCACCTGGGAATAAGCTTTTGCGACCAACCGAGCTTTATACTTCTCAACACTGCCATCTAAACCAATCTTTTTCTCAAATACCCATTTACAACCAATAGGCTTTCACTCTTCAGGTAGGGGTACCAAATCCCATGTTTCATTCCTTTTCAATGTCACCATTTCCTCATTCATGGATTCAACTAGTAATTTGAGTCAGACATATTAATAGACCCCTTTACAGTCCTAGGTTCATCAGTGCTAGTGATCAAAGCATAGGCACAGTTCAAGTCCAACATAAAAAATCCATACCTATCAGGTTGACACTTTTCATGTGTAGACCTCCTCATAGGTTGAGGCTGAGGTTGCAGTTCTTCATCAGAACTCTCAAAGCCACTAGAACTCTCCTCAGTTTTAGGTACACTTCATAGTTCCTCTTTATTTGGAGTTCGAGGAATTTCAACTACCTTTTCATTGTTTTCTTCTTTCATTTCTAACTGCAGATTCACTGAAGAAGGTTTCAGCTCATGAAAGATTACACTTCTGTTGTACAAAACCTTCTTAGTAATAGGATTCCAAATCTTGTATTCTTTCACACCAACACCTTAGCCAATGAAGATACATTTGACATCCTTGTTCTCCAACTTTGATCTTTTCTCATTTGGCACATATGCATATTCCTCATAACCAAAGACACGAATGTGTCTCAGAGAAGGCTCCTTACCAAACCATGCTTCCAAAGGGGTTTTGTCAACAAGGGCCAAACTAGGTAAATGATTAATCAAGTAACATGTTGTAGCAACAACCTCAGCCCAAAAATTCTGCTCCAAACAAGCATCACTCAACATACTTCTCGCTTTTTCCATTATCATCTTGTTCAACCTTTCAACAACTCCATTCTGCTGTGGAGTATAAGGTGTAGCTTTATGCCTTTTAATCCCATGGTCTTTGCAGTACCTTTCAAAATCTGCAAAACAAAACTCACTGCCATTGTCCATCCTCAAGCATTTAATTTTCCTTCCACTTTGATTTTCTACCAATTTTTTAAACTCTTTAAACAAATTGAACACTTCTAATTTACTCTTTGGAAAATACACAAATGCCCTTCTCGAATAGTCATCAATAAAAGAAATATAATATCTAGAATTCGATAATGAAGGAACATTCACTAGACCAAATACATAAGAATGAACATAATCCAGTATGCCAGAATATTTATGAGGACTCGAATAAAATGAAACACGGTGTTGCTTTCCATAAATACAATGTTCGCAAAAATAAAACTCAAGGTTACACTCATCAAGCCCTTTAACAAGATTTTTATTTTTCAAGGCTTTTAATCCTTTCTCTCCTATGTGATCGAGTCTATGATGCCATAGCATGGTTTTCTCTACTAGGATTTTCACCTCTAAGGAATTTTCACCCAGAGAAGCTTCATTCTCCTTCTCTACATGAGCAGATTTGCTTGACTTTATGGAGACATTGTTACATTGAACAAGACATGCATCCAACTTGTATAGAGTGCCTATGCGTGCACCCTTAGCTAGCACCATTGAGCCTTTAATCATTTTATAGCCTCCACTTGAGAAGGAAACTTGCATGCCAACATCATTCAACTTACTAAAAGAAAGCAGGTTACGAGCCAAACCTAGTAGATGTAATACGACATCAATTCCTTTGATTCTTCAATCAAGGAATTGGATTCTGACTCTTCCACGACCAACAATTTCTAGAGTTGAATCACTTTCCAGGTACACCTTTCCACCAACATACATTTCATACTTAGTGAACCAATCTCTAAGAGATGTCATGTGAAAAGATGCGCCTGAGTCAATCAACTAGACATCATCTGATGCCTGAGTTGCCAAGGCATCAATGAAGGCATCTGCATCACTCTACAAAGAATCATTGTTTGAAGAGTTGTTCTTCTTCTTTTTCTCCTCCTTACAATCCTTTTGGATATGACCAGTCTGCCCACAATTCCAGCATTTCACTTTGGAATTCTTACCAGGAGACTTTGATCTCCCTTTAGATTTGGATTTAGATTTCTTGTCTTTCTTCTTGCCTCTCTCCTTTGCTCTTCCTCAAATAGCAAGATCCTCCTTGGCCATCTCTGAAGACTTCCTTCACATTTCCTCTTATAGTAGTGAAGAAACCACATCTTCCATCTTGAAAGTGGTTGTTGTACTCCCAATAGCCATTACCAGGTGATCCCATGTGTGAGGCAATGAACACAACATGAGCATGCAACGATCCTCGTCTTCAATATTCACACCAATAGACCCCAATTGAGCAATGATCATGTTGAATGCATTCAAGTGATCTATAACAAACACACCTTCCTCCATCTTCAAAGAATACAACTTCTTCCTTAGAAATAACTTATTTACCAGAGACTTTCCCAAATAAATGTCACCAATTTTATCTCACAAAAGTTTCGCTATCCTTTCTTCATGGACATTTAGAAGAACTAAATCTGATAGACATAGTCTTATCATACCCCTGGATTTTCGGTCCATTGCATCCTAGTCATCTTGATAGGTTGTTGTTGGTTTGGTTGAGGAAACTACAGTCCATAAATCATGATCCACGAGCAAATATTCCATTTTAAGTTTCCACAACTCAAAATTGCCACTGTTGAACTTTTCAACTTCTATGCTTCTAGATGTGCTTGCCATCTTAAATCTACAACAATTTGAGAACCAATAAATCTCTACAAAACTCCCACTGAACAAATTAGCACAAAAAAAATGTGTCCTACCCACAAGAATAAAAAAACTGTCCAAGCTCTGATACCACTTGTAGGGAAAGTAGACTATGGAATATTCCTTCCTAATGGCAATCCATAGGAGAGAGGTATAGAAAAACTTCTAAAACTTTGCAATCATAGTCCATTTAAGATTCACATAACAAAATGGACAAAAACATTCACATAAAATGAACACCAAATTTTACGTGGGAAAACCCTTATGGGAGAGAAAACCACACACCAAAGCAAGATCACTTGTATTACAATAAAGAAAAAAATACATACAAGTAGTAGAACTATGCTCTTTCAGGTGTCAAATCACATAAGCACTCTAGTAGCATTACATTCACTTTGATCTTCAACCAACTGCACTTCGACCTACAATCAATTTGATCATATTGATACATTCAATCAACATCAATCCATATGTTCAATTTCAGACATCTCATATAAATATTCATCCTTCAGGTCGGCTAACTCTCATCCTTCAGGTTGGCTAAACAACTCCATCTCATAGTACTAATTTTCCAACCAATGAGAAATTAGAATTTGCAATGTAGTTACATAGTTATTAGGTGTTACAACTATTGGCTTCAAATTATAAATGTTAGTCCAATGAATCATTGATTCACAACAATGATGTGAAATCAACAAATGAGTCCATACCACATGTCAGTACATCATTCATTCATCATTGTTTGACCATCACACCATTCCAAACCATTAACTGCACCACCACAAGCCCTACGCATGACTGTCGTAGGATGGTGGGTCACCTACCATCATATCAACAACACACACAACCAAAAGAGAACCTTCGTGGTATGGCGGGTAACACCGCCAGCCTATAGCCCCCTTGAGGGCACCCAACGGTACTACGGTAAAGGTAGAACCATGGGATACTTCCCTACGCTACCATAGGCACCACCAATAGACCATTGTGGGGCAGAGGTACACACCACACTACTTCCAAACAGCTAAAAGGCTCTCGCAGGATGGTGGTAAACACCTCCAACCCACAGCTCTCTCACAAGCAACCAACAGTATAGCGATACAAGCATAAAAGTAACACTTATGCAATTTTGAGTTGGATGGTGACAGAGCCATGGATATACTAGCGAGTTTGAGACACATTTTCTCAGCAAAAGGTAATGAAATAGGGGAGCTTTGTTGTTGCCTATTGTTCCTTTTGTTATATGTATGAGCAATGGTATTGTAACCCATTTACTGTAAAACATTTTCATTATGAAGTTTCCTTGTAAAGTTCAATATATCTCCTAGTTTCAATGGTTTCTTGTTAGGTGGTTCTAAGATAAGCACGAGTTTGTTTGAAACTTGAGGTTGTTGTGAGGGTGGGTAAAGGATAAGTTGAGGTGCGATTGCGTTAACATCTTTATGTTTTGGTTTGTCATGACAAGCCTTAGTGGATGAACCTTGTGAGATGAAATCTTCAAGGCCTTCATCTAACATATCAAAGTCATCACTACTAAAGGGCTTGAGGGATATGTTAACTTGGAAAAAGAGATTTGACATGATCAAATAACTATGCTTTCTCCAAGAGTTTCATCAAGTTTTTCTTGTTTCTTTTTATGTTTTTGGTTTTTGTTTTTATTTTCTAATGATTACAAAATGTAAACTAATCTATCTAACAATGTAATAATGCTAAAAATGAAAGAAAAGTGCAGAAATATAACACTAATTTTGATTGAAATATGCAAGAAAACGATTTCCAAATTATTACACAATTTAACTAAATGACCAATATTTTGAATGTGGAAATAAACCATTTCAGAAATTCAAATTTTAGATTTGTAAAAAGAAATAGAAATGTAAAGCAAAGATAAAAAACCGCTCATAAATTTATTCAAAATGTTTGTACAGGGACTCATTCACCCATGGGCGAATGGGTTCCAGATTAGGTTTTTTAAAATTTGAATTTTCAAATGCTAAGCTTATCCTATGTGTTTTCTGTTTCTGATTAGTAATAGAAAGGTTTGTAACCAAATTTTCTAGATTTATGCCTCTAAATGCAAGTTAAACTAAGGTGAAATGATGGATTATGTGAAATTTTTTAGGATGCAATATGAATCTAAATTTGAAATTTAGTAATTTAATGATGATCCTAATGCAACTACTATGAAAAATAAATTTAGATCTAATGCAATTTTTATGATTTTTTTTATGATTTTAAATGATGAAAACATGCAAATTTAACTCTAAATGTAATGTTCACTAATGCAATATTTAAATAACCCTAAATGTAATGCAACTAATGCAAACCTAATGCAATCTATTACAAAACTTATATCTAGGGTTAAAATGACTCTAGTTTCTAGAATTTTGTTGTACAAGGTTGGGTTCACCAAAATGAAATGATGAAAAATAAGGTGCTTATAGGGTTTCCCAAAATGGAAAAGTGGATCCAAAGAGGGAAATGAGGTCCTATCTTTCCTCAATTTATTAGGAAATGATATCAACACCATGAAATGACTTACAACCCTGAGGAGAATCAAGTCAAAGTATGAATCTACAAATTTCCCTTTTTTTGCAAGGATAGGGGTCTAGGCCAAAGAACACTTTGGGGAGAAATATTAAAAATAGAAAATCAACTCCAAAATGTAATTTAAAACTTGGATCTAGAAGATTTAGCATAAAACTGAGGGAATCAACAGAGCTTCTAGAGAATTTGATAGGAATACATGTTGTGCACCTTTCAAAAGTTGTTATTTCTACAAGCTGAATAGGGACTCATTCGCCCAAGGGTGAATGGGTCTTGGCAGACTTTTGTGAAAAAATCTGAATCTAAGATTGAAGCCTGAGACCTACACTTCCTCCCTATAACTTAAAACCTTCACTCCTTGATCTGGATATAAGAAAAATATTCCCTTAGGCTTGGTTGAATGTCTTGTGCATCTCCCAAAACCTAGAATCCGCCATGATTCTTTATAGGAAACTATCATCACTCCAAGTTGGCAATGCTTGATCTTGATATCAAAATAAGCTTGAAGACCCACAAAAATAACTCAAATGCTACTCCAAGACTTCACTTTTGAATGCTTCTCCTTGCTCTTGAATATTAATACTTGATCTCATGTGAAATTCTCTTCCTTGTCTCTTGTCTAGTGTAAAATGGATGTGAGGCTTAGTTTTATAGGCTTCCTTTCTAATTTCCCAATTATTAGATCCCAAAAGACGACATGTGAAATTTGAATTTGAGAGATTAAAATGCCACCAAAAACACATCCAAAGTTTATTTTTATGGCACTTAATGAGGACCCATTCGCCCATGGGAAAATGGGTCCCGACCTAAAACTTCAAGACTCCTTAAATGCCAAGGCATTAATTTGATTCATAGTGTTAATTCAATGCAGATTTTGGTGTCAGGAATTACATAAAATTAAGTAAAATAGGCCTTGGGATACATGATAAAGGGGTATTAGGGGCCTATTAATAGGATTTTAAAATGCATTAATTAAAAGGTCACCAAAATAGGTCCAAATAAGTCTAAATTGTACTTTCTCTTAGAAAGGGATACAATTTTCTACACTACAGAAACTAACAATTCACATATCCATAACAAAAAATGTGAAATGAGAACTAGAAGATAATCCTTGATTATATTGATTCAAAGGTAGTGTGTATAATATTGGAGAGAATGAAAATTTTATTTTCAACATCTAGTACAACACAATGAGTATTTAGGTCATTTGTTGTTATTATAGAGCAAATTTAAAACATTTCTTCTCTTAGTTTTAGAGGAATTACCTATTCAACCTAAATCCTATACAAATATTTACAAACTCTAAGAAGGAAAACCCTTTGAATGAGGCCTAGAGTTCCCTTTCATAGACACAAGGGAAGCAAAAAGCAAAAGGCCTCATTCAACCACCTAGTCACTAGAAGAGAAAAATATAGCCAGTGCAATATTTACAAAGGATAAAACTTTCTCAAAAAGATGATAGCCACCCCAATAGGTAGTTGGAGATCTTTTGTGACATTAAAGTCAGTGTATGGCAGAAAATATTCCAAAAATTCCTATTTGTAGTAGATAGTACACCTCTGACATCCTCCACATGACAAGCCCATGCAATAGTTATATCTAGTTGTTGGATACTGATTCAAATGCAACTCAAGTTGCATCATCCTACTCCTCCATGTGCTTTACCTATTTTGTTGAAGTTCCAGTCCTAGGTGGTTAAAAGTTTTTGATTGTCCCCAGATGTGACTTGTAGTTTTCTCTGATCAAAATTTGTACTAGGTCAAGGAAGCCTAACAAACTATATTCTAGTTTGGTTAGAGCATCAATACTGACATTGAGATGATCAACATCAACCTACCCTTCTTTATTTGTCTTACTATACATGGGAGTGATAAGATCTACAATTTTTTCCTTTCATTCAAATATGGCATGACCTCCCCATCTTTAGTCCATATTAGAGGCATGTAGAACTCCTCAAAGCCCTCAAAAGTGTTGAGCTCCCTACTTATAATATCTCTATATTTAATATGATGACTAATTATATCATCTAATAAATTTGACCTATCCAAAATGTCAGATAACAAGCCAATTTCAAATTTTGAATTGCTGATAAGCAATTTAAGCACCTCAATTCCTTGCAACCACTTAATTTGCATGCATCTCAACATCACCCATGTTTGATTATGGTTTGAGAATGCATCCTTCAAATTTGTGTAGCTATCCCACACTCTGTTCAATTGAGAGAGGAGTTGGGATAACCTATACCCCAAGATGTTATCCACCAATTCAGAGACTGTGTTCACTGATGCTTCCTTTGCTGCCTTGGCCTCTATAGTGCTCTACTTTAACCTCTCTCTCAATTCATTTATTTTAACCTCTAATTTATTCTATATATATGAGGCTTATGCCGCACTTACCTGTTGTGGAGAGGTTAATAGCCCATGTATTGTATTGATCCTTTGCTCAAGTCTCTGGTTTAAGGCATTTTCCTTATCAAGGTTTGCTTGCAATTTCTTAACAGTTGCCTCTATGAAGAGGGTTGCATTAACTATTAAGGAGGTTGCCTGAGTTTCACTTGTATCTCCAACTCTCCTAACAATGAGATGGATTGTAAGCTCATTTGGATTTCTTATTAATTGGGGCTTATTGGTCTCTAAGAAAATTGACTAAATAGCTAGAGTCTCATGCTCAAGGTGGAATACAGAACCAAAGTATAAGTCCTTTGCTTACTCTTCTGATCCCAAAATTGGATTCTCACCTTGACAACTTCTTAAGATATCAAATGCAATGTTTGAGGAGATGTCCCAACCAAGCAGCAATAAACACCTTGTCTTCTTTACCAATTCTCTACCCTTATCAAGGATCATAGCATCCATCTCCTCATTAACCTTCTGCTAAAATTTCACAATGGTCTCCTTCTTCTCCTTTTTAGAGAAGATGCTTTCTATGAGAGTTAATCTTAACTCTTTTCCTTTATTTTTAAGGACCAAGTCCTTAAACTCTTGGGTGGTGATGAATTGTTCATCTACTAAAATATCCTCACAAGCCTTAACCTTAACATCATTGACCACCTGCCCACCTATTTCAAAATTGATGACTAGCTTGTCATTAGTGGGCCTCTCAATAAATATACTAGGAGGGGGAGAATTTGTTGTAGTATGAGGGAATCCCCATTCATATCATTTGGATCAAGTGAATAATCCACCAAATATCCAACCATTGGATAAATTTCCTTCAAGGGGGTAACCAGTTGTGGACATGGTGGCACCTTTGCTCTGGAAGAAGAAGAAGCACCTAGTGTACTTGGAGGCACCTATGCAACACCAACAAAAAATTGGTTGGAATTATCCAACATAGTCATCATTTTGACTATGGGATGCCTTATGTGCAAAAATGATCCCTTGAAAGATGGATCTACTCTCCTCCTCTTATTTTTTGCAATCTAAATTTTAACCCACAATTCTCTCCTGTTGGAAGCTTGGCTCTCTAAAGAGAAATTCCTAATTAGGTCCTCAATGTTGTCTTGTTGATGAGGGTAGGTAGACAACTTGTAAATTCCCCTTTCCCTATTGATGGATCCCTCTAGGTCAAAACTCTTGACTTTATCAACCTTCAACTTATAAGGGATCAACTTCTCCCCGATAAAATCCATACCATCCCTTGACAAGGTAGTAAAATCAAATAATGCAACTAAGCCAGGGAGGATGGAATATTTTTTATTATTTTTAAAATGAGTCTTATCAGAATCATTCAATTTTCACATCAACTCCATGAATGCTATCCTGTGTGGGACATCCCCTAGGAGCACATGTGGTGCCACTAGAGTCCCATATACTTTGATTACTATGGCATATGAGTAGAAGAACCAATCAATCCAATTATGATCAATTCCCCTTTCAGGGGTGAGGTCCTTTGGCCTTAAAAATATTCTTATCTCTTCTAATAATCCCTAATCTATGGGGAAGCCTAGCCCTTTCCTTGGAGGCTTCAAAAAATCTCTTCAAAGGTAGAGTAATTTGTTTGGTTACAACCCTTATCTCAAATGTAGGTCCATTCTTGGACTGGTAGCACCATGCCTTTCTCTCCCACTAGCCTAATTTGAAGTTGCAATGGCCATACCCGCACTCCAACATATAAAATTATATGCAAAAGGAGGGAATAGTACCTAAAGTGTATGGCACCTAATGGATCTTTCTTAATTGCACAAAGGGACTTGTGCGATTACTCTGCCACATATCTTGCAAACTCATATGGCACCTAATGGATCTTTCTTAATTGCA
The DNA here is from genome assembly GCA_007258455.2 of Sequoia sempervirens. NCBI lineage: Eukaryota > Viridiplantae > Streptophyta > Pinopsida > Cupressales > Cupressaceae > Sequoia > Sequoia sempervirens. Next base: position 184,685,614 of record VDFB02358134.1, on the reverse strand, counting down.
CAAAGGGACTTGTGCGATTACTCTACCACATATCTTGCAAACTCATATGGAAGATTTATATCCCTGTTCTGAATATCTACTATTAGCACCATCAAATAGATAGTGATGTGAATCTTGTTATCCATTCCAAGGACCTGAAGTAAGGAAAAATATGTCTTCTAGAAGTATGGCTCAAAAATATCATAGGAAAAGGGCTCTAGATCACCCTTTCCAAACCTTTGTAATTCCCTTCTTGGCCCTCTTGGCCTAAATCATGGTAACCACCTTACTTTTTAGCTATTCCTATTAGTTTCATACTCTTTTCTCAATGCACCAAGGTCAATTGGTAACCGCGCATTGGGGTTCAGCTAGAAGACTACAAATCTGATCTCTATCTAGTGGCAACAAGATCTGACCACCCATTGTGAAAGAATACCTCATGGTAGGGTTGTATGCCATAGTGATCTATCTAACCAAATTCCATATTCACAAATACATTAGGCACCACCGATTTTCCCAAACCTAAATTCCATATGTTGAAAATAGGTCTCTAACTAGGCTTTCCTATAACCATGCTTAAACAATGCATACCCCTATTCTATGATAATGGGGTCTCTCCACCCACCATTCCTATCGAAGAGTTTATCTATCAAACTTCCTGACCCTGGACCAACCTTTAGTCTCTTTCCTAACCCTAGGAGCAAGGAAATTATATCCTCATCTAAAGGCCTTCTTTTTCCAATTGATGTTTTGGCCATTTTTGAGCTTAGAGTTTATGAAAACTAGGGTTTCAACAAATTCTACACAGGAAAGAATTCTATAGAAAAAATTGGTAGCATATACCCATTGTAACTCAATTTTCTTCCCTTTGAATTGATTGTAACCACCCCTTAGAATTTTCCTTTGAGTTCATGGTTTGGAGTTCAAATTACTTACTTATCTAGCTTGACATCAAAAACCCTAATTTCATAGCATAAAATCCTCATTCGCTTTGGAAATTTACAACAATATTTAATTACCTTAGCATTTATGATTGAAATTAATTCAAGCCAAGTATTTTATTTTAGTCATCTTGAATTCAACAGATATTGATTCCATCTATCATTACTCATTTGCATACTTGAATGCATGAGAAGTAAGAGATGTTGGCCAAGTTTGAATGTGGATTGTCGATCTCAAGATCAACAACCATCGTGCAAGTTTGAATTTTCTTAAATGCAAAGTGACAACCTACTTTTTTGTTATGCAGAAAGGTTTCATCATTTCGTGAACTTGCAATAGGACAATATGACAAAGACAAGGCCTCTATGAAGGAAGAGATCTCCGTGAAGGGTTTCAATGCTAACACTTGTTATCATCTCACAACTTTATAAGAGAAAAATGTCAAACCCACCATGGCTCTGTGAAGGTTTAATCCTCCACAATAGAAATTATCACATGACATAATGTGTGTCAATATTTTACCATTTCATGGGAAGGGATGTGTCAGAATGCTAGAGCTCCATGAAGATAAGGGCCTTCATGAAACACACATACTTATTTAAACAACTTAAAGTGACTAGAAAAAAGGGGACCAACCATAGATGAGACAATAGGTCTCAATGAATGAATATAAAAAAAATTGACAAATAACATTAGCCCATAAAAATATTAGGACACACATCATCTTTTTGAGAGTTCGCAAGGCTGGAAAATGATAAAACCACAACCTTCACAAACCATAGAGACAATGTGCTATTGTGACACGTGTCCAGGCCTCCTAGGGGAACACAAAAATTTAGGAAGTTGAACAATTATGTTAAATAAATTTATGAGGGCCATTTCCTAGAAAGAGGGGGATGGAGGAACACATGACACCGACACCCTCAGGTTGTAACTTAAAGATTGAGTGAAAAAGTATAGCATTTCAATGAAAAACTAGAAGGATACTAGGGTTTTAGCATACAAGGTTTTTAGAAGGCCCTAGCTTGTAGACTCAAAAACCCTAATTGATACAATTGAGGAATTAATTTTTTTTCCAAATGATAGAACCATGCGATAACCATGAAACTTTACAAGCTCCACTAGGGCGTTGAAGGACAAATTATCCAATTCTTAAGAGCAAAGAAAAAAATAGTAGGGTTCAACGAGAAGAAACCAAATCCAAAATTAAAAATATTAATAATTCTGAAGCGTTAGTAAGTGGGGGAATCGAGGGTTTTAAAATCCTTGAAGGGGACCCCCCAAATTTGATAATAAAAGGGAAGGTAATCCCAAATATTGGACATGTAAACCAAGACACCATTAATTCTTTAACAGGCCCTTCAGGGGGCTCTGAATTAGAAGATGATTTAACTGCTAAGGAGAATGGTCTACTCTTGGGGAAGGGTAAAATATTGAGTGAAAATAATCTTGATGTTGAAATGGTAGAAGAAATTAATATACGCATCACAAACCCTATTTCAAAGGATTTGGGGTTATACCCACATGATATAGGGAGCCAAAATATGGATAAGAATGAACTAAATAAGGAAACAACCAAATTTGTGGGGCACAAGAAAAAATGTCCAAGATATGGTAATGGATGAAATTAAACAACAAATTGCAATCAATAATATAATTCTAAATAGCACTATATCTTGTGAGCACAAAACTTGCAGAAACTAACAAGATATCACAAACCAAGTGTCAAACATGTTAGAAAATAAAATCTAATGCTCCCTATGAAATTCTTGGAGAAACAAAGTTGAAAACATGAAAATAAAGCAAGAACACAATATGAAATAAACTAAGCTAACCAAACCTCAATCCCATAGTGGGAGTGGTGCTACTTTGATGTGGAAAGAAGCCCTTTCCCAATCCCTTTGATAAGCTTGATGTAGTGTGGATGATTCAAAGATGAAACTGACTATAGCCTAGCTATGATGCTTGAAAGTGATGGAAAACTATGAATTCAAATGACTATAATGGAAATGCATGAAGTTATGGATCCATATTATGAAAAGGATGTCTCTATTTATAGAAGCCAAGGGTTGAAAAATGAGAGGATTTGATAAATGTGGGATAAATTGAGAGCCAATGAGAATGTGCCAAGTGTCACAAATCCATTGGATGAGGGTGGAGCACATTTTGGGAAATGTGTGAGTGGAGGAGGATGGAAGAGAAGTAAATGTTGTTGGTTGAGAAATTGAAATTGTTGTAAGAGGAATTGAATGAGATTTGAGAGGATGTAAGAGGATTTGAAAGGTTGTAAGAGAATTTATTGCAAATGTAAGAGGATGTGATATGGTTTTGAAAACCTTTGGAGGGAAATTGAATGAGAGGTGGTTGAGAGGAATATTCCTTGGTGAGGGAAAACAGATGAATTAAATAATTAATTGAAATTATTTTCATGTGCAACCTGGTTAGTTAACCATGAGGTGATTTAACTCTTGAGGAGTTAAAAGATGGAGGAATTGATAATGATGATTAGAAAGCTAATTTAGGATTAATTAATTGGAGTGAATTATGAGATGTGACATTTGATTTGATTGATTTTTAATCAAATGAGAGGATTAAGAGAGGATTTAATTAAATGATTTGATTTAATTAAATAAGATAAATAATTAGTTAGAAGATGGGTGAATTAATCCAATAAATTTAATTATTTGATTAATAGTTGAATTTGCTGAATTTAATTAAATAATGTTGATTATTCAATTAAATGATGAATTTGAAGTGATTTAGGAAGAAACAGTGTTAGTTTATCAGAATCAGATGCATAGTATCAATTAGGACATTTTACATGTCTACATTTTTCCCCTCTTTGAAGCGAAGTACTTGCTATGTTGGTTCAAAGAATAACATTGTCATGATCAGAATTCAAAAATTTCCCAATTTTTTGGATGGCCCACTACTGCTACACTGCCCCCTCGAGAGACCTGGCAATTTTTTATTATTTTAGGGTCGATCTCGCGACAAATATTTAAGATTAGTTCAGCTCAAAGAGGACTAGAAAGCTCGAATGTTCAATGTAGATAGATTTGATACTTGGATAGAAATGTTAGTAGAGATATAAGAATGAGAAGAATAAGATGGATAAAAGTAGAAGAATAAGATGGATGAACCCTTATTTCAAAATATGATAATGATGATGATGAAACTTGATGATAGTGATTGCTTATCAAAGATTGGGGACATAAAGATCTTACTTACCTTATTTTTGATAACACACATAGGTACAATGCATCAAGGTATAAAGAACCAGGATGGCATTGTACCTAGTGTGATGGAATTTGACTCGACAATCGGATAGGATTATACCTTTTCACACCTGGCATACAAGACCCTATTAGGATGCAGTTTAGATATTTCAAACATCTTGGACCACAACATAGAAAGGAAAAACCTTTCTAGGTAATAATCAACAAGACATCCAAAACACCCTCCCTACAGTCCAAACAAAGTAAGCATAAGCAAGGTTATATTACAATAATGTCCAACAAGCATAGCAAACAAAATATAATGATCAATGACCCATTCCTTTCTCTCTAAATATTTTTTTATTAGACATCATTGAGAGGTCATTGGAATGAGCACAATAAGATAAATCATCAAGACAAAGATCAAGTAAAAAAAACAAGCTAATGTTCTTCATACCTTTAGCCAAGACTAAACTATGGTGATGCCTGATGTTGGCGTCCATTGTAGGAAGGATGCATCCTAGGACATGATGTTATCAAATGATTTTGGGACTAACTAGATGATGGGATATTAATACCAAGAGTTAACCAACTTGTTTTTCTACTGACCTAGACTTGAGACCTTGACATTTGAGTTTTCACTTTCAATTTGCTATACTTGTTTCCGATTGTTTCACCAAAGGTTGGGGGTGACGATGATTTATTATGAGTGGATGTTTATTGTGGGTGAATGTGAAATGGGATGGATGATTTTGGGTTTTTTGAAATGTTTTGAGGCTATTTTGGGATTTTTGAGATGTTTTACAAATGTTTTGATTTTTGAATTTTCCAATTATTTTTGTGTTTTATGAGATTTTGACCAAGAACCTAACCTAAGGACCTATCCTAGGGGCCTTAGGGGCTGATCAAAGATTAGCCTTTCCTATGTTATATAGGTAGAGACTACATAGTTCGACTGACACAGACTCATTTATTGATGAGAAATGAACAAATGGATTGTTAGTTTATTATGATGAACTCCTAAAGGAATGACCTAGGGTGTCTCGGGGGCACATCGATGATGGCCTTGCCTACATTCAGAGCTCAAAGACTCATAGTTCGACAAGACGACTCTATTTTTTGACTTTTTATGTTTGACCTATTTTGGATTTTTGATATGTTTTGGATGTTTTTGGTTTTTTTCTTAGTTTTATGAATGTTTTTGGATTTTCTGATTTTGAGGAAGATTTCAAGAATATACATGAATTCGATCAAATGTAGGTATAAGAAAATGCCCCCAGTGTGATGAGATAGACTACTCCGATATAGGCAGGAAAAACTGACCTTAGGAATGTGCCAAGTAGTAGGAGGAGGGAACATGATACAAACACAGGACCAAGCTATAATGCAAACATGGATGGGTGATGGACGAAGATATGGAATGTGATGGATGAATGATGCATAACTAGCCATAGAGATCATGATGGATGGAAAGTGCTTATTTACATGAGGTGCTTGTTTGCTAGGTTTTCACCAAGGTACTTGCTCAAAGCGCCACTGAAGTGGTTTTCACTAGAGGACGATTTTTTTCTCTCTACTATTTTCAATCTTTTATCTGATTTTTTTTTGGATTTTTTATATTTTTATATTTTTTTGTATTTTTTGGATTTATACCTTGGAATTTTAGGCATACAACTTTTTGAGATGGGAGCTATTGATAGGCTCCTCTAGAGGCTCACCTTTGGGTGTAGATAGCTGATATGCTTCTGATTTATAACTTGTCATGATGATGAAGGGTCCCAACCAATTGGGTTCAAACTTTCACTTGTTGTCTGGATTTGGTACATTCTTCTGATTTTCCTTGAACACAACCAATTGGGTTCAAAATTTCCCTTGTTGTCTGGATTTGGTACATTCTTCTGATTTTCCTTCAACACAAGCTCTCCAATTAGAAAGGTCTGACTCCTAATCTTCTTGTTGTATCTCTTTTTGAGATGGTTCCGATAGACTTGTAGATGGTTCAAGGCATCCATGCTGATGGAACCCTCAAAAAAAAAATTCTTTGTTCCATGTTAAAACCCTTATCGTATTTGGATATAGGGTTACTATCTGCAAAATCTTACAGTATTCTATTGAGCCATTGACTCCTTACTACCCGTTTCTAGTTGTTTTAATGCATCTCTAGTCATTCATTGTCACCTGGTAACTGGCCCTTCTAGCCTAGGTTTAAGCCTTTCTATTTTATAAAAATTGGGTAAGGACCTTTGGGCCCTTATGCCTTTTGCATTTTATAACTTAGAAGTTTTCAAGTTAATTATTGTCCTAGGGGGTCCCCTTCATTGAAAGTGACTAATGAGCATGTGCTTAAAAGGTTCCCACTTATGTCTCGATGGCCTTCAATGCTATATCATTCATCACTGATTTATTCATTGGTCCATATTTTGAATTAGCGATGAGCGATGAACTGATATTTTCATTTTAATATCGCTCATTGCTAATAGCTTTTAAGTTTTCAAAATTATAATAGCGATGAGCGATACTTCTGTCTTTATGTTCTTATCGCTCATCGTGGATGGCCATAAAAGGATAAATTTGGAATGGCAATGAGTGATGTGATCGCTTAATCACAGATATGTTTTGAATGTAAAATCTCACATCAGCGATACGCGATACAAAAGTTGTAAATCTTCTCAACACTAATTGCTTGAAAAATATATGAGAATTAGTGATGAACAAATGCCACATGTTATAACTCCATCGCTCATTGCTGATTTGTTTTAGAACTTGAGTTCTAAATTGGTGATAAGCGATGGATGTTCTCTAAAAGATTTTTCTTTCACTAATGTGATATGATCATATGAGTGATGTATTTTGTGATGTTTGTTCTATGCAGGTTGTATGTGTCCAAATCTGGTGCTGAAAAAATATCTCTCATCGTAGATAGAATTTTAAGAGCAAGGTTTGAATTAGCGATACGTGACAGGAGGATAAGTGTGACCAGCAGTCACTCCATAGAACCAAGGGCCAAAGACCATCACCATGATGTTTGCATCACTGCTAGAGCGGGACAAAGATAAAATAGATCAGTGAAAAGGGATGGTCACTGCATGGAACGGGCTACGTGGAAAAATCCTCAAGATTTAGCATAAAGAAAAATGAAAGCAGCGAGAAGACTGAGGAACTGTTGATAGAATTTTAAAGCAAGATAATCCAATGGACTGAGAATCACCACATTAATGCTTTCATCAAAATTTAGGATCAACGATGGAGTAGTGAAGTGTATAAAGAAAGTTTCCATCTAAGAAAAACTAGTCTTATGTACTTCATCGATATTAATGAAATCATCGATTAGGTTGGCGATACATGTTGATTGATAGATTGCAACACTTGAATTGGCATCATTGTTTTCTATGAGAAAGTTTCTAAGGATATAAAAAATGACAAGGCTCATATCACCATGGATGAAGTTTTAAGTTCTTTAAAAGCAACAACTTAGATTCAATCTTGAGCTGTAAGTTATCAACTTGCTCACGTAAGGAGATTTCGAGTCATTTATTTTGCATGCTTCAAATTGCATATTTAATGTAGATTACTTGAGTGATCTTCCATGACATAATCCATTTTGCAATGAATGAGGGTCAAAGGATGATAGAGAAGTGTGTGGGGATTGAATTCTCCTGAGAAGTGTGTCGGCATTCTAGGCAAGTAGGTTTGTCATGATGATTCAAGAGTCTGGGGAGTTGATTTTGTTTGAGCCTAAGGGAGGTCTTGAGAATAAAAGTGGAATACATGGAGCTCCTGATACGCCAAAAAGAAGATTAGGATTTGGAAAATTCAAGTAGCATAGTATCAAGGAAAATTAACATCCAAGAGAGCAGATAGTTTCAAAAGAATTAGTCAAACACAGAGAGAAGAGGATGGTGAAATATAAAAAGATGGCATGGATAGAGAATGAGCATTGTAAGGCCTATCTGAAGGAATGCAATTCTCCATGTGAGTTTTTTAATAACCCTTCAGACAATGAGGGTGACACTGAATCAAATGTTGATCATTATCCCCTCTCCCTGGTACTATCAAGGAATCGTAATGAAGAGGTGGTGATAGTTTCTCCAGTTCCACCATGAGAAAAACGTGGGTGAATATCCTTTGAGGATGATGACTCAAAGTGATGATTGTGCCCTATTTTTTTTCATGATACCATGCCCCTTTTGTTAGGATTTTCCTATTCAACACTCATGTGATTTCTTGTTTCATGTGCTGAGGTGGAATGTTTTCAGGTTGGTGTGTAGGAAAAGTTCCAAACTAGCTAACCTTAGCGGTGAGTATATTGTATCCGAATGATATACAAGTTTGTGCTGAAGTTGCTATTGGAGAATCTTCTTTGGTCAACAAGGATGAGGATTCAACATGGTTACAAAAAACTATGCCTTTTGAGGAGCTAGCGTGTCTTCATTTAGGGAATGTGGAAAGTGATCTCTTACTCATCCATTTTCTTCAAATGATTGCATGTAACAAACTAGGAATATCTCAAATTCTGGTACAAATGAAATGTAAATGTAATTAAGCCTGATGCTTGTTGCTCCCTTATCCTATAAAATGGATTTTAGGGTTTATTACAGAGATCGGATTTTGAAGTCTTAATAGAGTTCTAGGTAAAAGCTAAGTTCAGAAAGGGCACTTAGAATAGAATTCTGAAGTAGGCTAGTAGTTTTTCTTGGGTAAGAAATCATGTATGTAATGATCTTAAATGAGTTTTATAGAAATTAATAATATTGAAACAAATATCAGTCAAGAAATCTATACTCTCCTACGTATGTTCATTATAGAGTTATGAATGAGAAATACTAATGGTATTATCATTTGTCTTAAAATATTACATTTGCATGTATTACTCTGTTTTTAGCTTTAATTCAAGGAATTAATTAAAATGCTTGAATAGGGTTATAAACTTTGTAAGGAATGGCTTAGGATTGCTAAGAAGTGAATGTTTCTTGCACAGTGAGTTTTCGTAAATGTAAAGCAATACAAAATTAGTCTATTTCACCCTTAAATGAGTAATTTGTAAATAAATGATCCTCTTGTGTACTTGACTTCATTGCTCCAATTGATTAGACACTGGTCATTTTGTCAAAAAATATTGCATAAGATGAACAAATAGTATTCCTAGCTCTAGACTTATGAGAAGAACAATACTCAAATAGAAAATCTCTCCAAAGGTAATAGAAGTGGAATTACTCTCAATTCTTAGCAGATAGTTAATCCTTCATTTGAAAATCTGCCAAATCTTCAGTGAAATTTATTTTATCTGCTACAAAAGGAATTAATTTGTGTATAAATGTGTTATTAATTGAATATATTGCACGAAAACGCAATTGAGATTACCCTCCTAGGTTTCATAGAGCCTGAAGTGAAGGAGTATGGACTTTAAAATCCTATGCTCATTGTGTTGGCCACTAACCTAACAATTCTCCATCATAGGAGTTGGAAACTTCTTAGAGGGTTGTTTGGTTTTGCTAGAAAAATCACCAACACATGCGCTACTCATCCAATAGTTCTAGCTCATTCAACCGTGACACCCAATATTCTTCATTAGTAATGAGATTCTGTAATGATATTCTTAAGGATGGGAGCTTGATCTTAATGGGAAGGATGGCTTCTGATTCATAGACCAGGGAGAAAGGGGTTGCACTGGTAGGTGTGCAGATACTTGTTCGGTAGGCCCATAAGGAGGGATTCAACTGTAGGTGCCAGTCACAACCAGCTTCATTGACTGTTTTCTTTAGAATTTTCAGAATGATTTTATTCATAGCCTCAACTTGGTCATTACCCTAGGGGTAGTATGGGGTGGAGAAGCAATGTTGTATGTTGAATTTTTGGCATAGCTCTCGAACATCCTGGTTCTTGAAAGGTGTCCCGTTATCTCAGATGAGGGCTTGTGGGACACCGTAGCGGCAGATGAGGTAGTTCAAGATGAACTTGGAGATCTGCTTCCCTATGATATAAGTCACTGGAATGGCCTCTACCCACTTTTTGAAGTACTTTGTGGCAGTGATAATGAGCTTGTGTCCATTGGATGACGTGGGAGTGTTTTTACCAATGAGATCAATCCCCCATTGTGAAAAGGGCCAAGGTGTTATAATCGGTTGGAGCTCCTGAGCGGGTGCATGGATGAGGTCCCCATGCTATTGACATTGCAAGCACCTTCGGACATAGTCATGAGATTCCTTCTCCATCGTAGGCTAGTAGTACCTAATCCTCAGCAATTTATTAGCAAGGGTCATACCACTCAAATGTGATCCACAAATTCCATCATGTACCTCAGTTAAAGTAGTCAAAGCTTCGTTAGGGTTAAGGCATCGCAATAGGGTTCCTTCGATACTCCTACTATATAGGGTGTCTCCTAAGATGAAAAAATGGGATGAATTCTTGATAAATGCTCTTTTTAGGTTTGAGGTGATATCAATATGGAGGAATCCTATTTTCAAGTAGGTGTATATGTCGTGGTACCAAAGATCATTGGGACCAATGATTTCACACATGAATTCAGACTCTGGTACCTCGAATGCTAGTACAAGAATTTTCTCTACCAGGAATTCATGTTTATGGAAATTGTGTGGGATATCTAGTAGCGATCCTATTGTTTCCATAGCATCAACTTCTCTATTGTTTGCTCAGGGTATTTTCTCGAACATGATGTCTATGAAGAATTCCTTGAGACTCTTCACCAGTTTCTTGTATGGGGTCAATTTTTCATCCTTCATTTGGTATTCATCATTGACCTATTTGATGATGAGTTGTGAGTCCCCATAGACTTTAAGTGCCATAATCTGCTATTCTATTGCAATTTTGAGTCCTATGACAAGAGCCTTGTACTCTGCAATGTTTTTTTTACAAGGAAAAGACAGCTTATAAGACTTTGGTATGTAATCCTCTTGTGGTGTTATGAAGAATACCCCTGATCTTGACCCATGTTGTGTGTAGGACCTGTCAAAATATACTTTCCAATGATCTATCACACTTAGGTTAAAGATTGACTCATCAAGGAATTTTGATATCAATGGGTTCTCTAAATATATTGGTGCCTGTGCCAATTGGTCTGCAATTACTTGTCCTTTAATGGCCTTCTGTTCTACATACATAATGTCATGTTTTTTCAAGATCATAACCCATTTAGCCATTCACCCTGTGAGTGTTGCTTTAGAAAGAGATACTTGAGAGGATCTATCTTAGCAATGAGTTTTATCTGATGTGCCAACATATAGTGTCTGAATTTATGTGTGGCGAACACTACTACTAGAAAAGCCTTCTCAATGGATGTATAATTTAGCTCATGTCCTACCATGGTTCTACTAATGTAGTAAATAGATCTCTCTTTCCCATTTTCATCATGTTGAGTTAAGAGAGCACCAAGGGTTGTTGTTTTTGCTCATATATAGAGGATCAATGGCTTGTTTGGAATTGGTGGCATAAGGATTGGTGGTGTGAGAAAGTACTCCTTGATTTTGTTGAACACCTAATCACATTTCTCATCCCATTTGTATTCTACCCCCTTGTGGAGTAGATGAGAATATGGGATAGCCTTATCTGCTAACTGTGCTATAAACCGATGAATAGATTGGAGCCTTCCCTACAAACCCCTTAACTACTTCAATGTCTTTGGTGCCTCCATCTCGAGAATTGCTTTGACTTTGGTAGGATCTATCTCAATTCCCATCATAGATACAATATACCCTAGGAGTTTTCTTGATTGCACACCAAAGAAAAACTTCTTTGGATTGAGTCTGACATTGTATTCTTCTAGCCTTTCAAAGATGGAGCTTAGAGCCGCTATGTGATCTCGACGCTTTCTTGATTTAGCTAATATGTCATCCACATAGTCTTCCACAGTTTTGTGAATCATGTCATGGAAGATTATCATCATAGCTCTTTGATAGGTAGCTCCTCCGTTTTTCAACCCAAATGACATCATGTTCTAGCAGTAAGTTCCCCATGGGTAGGTAAAAGTTATTTTATGTTGATCATCCTTAGCTATCATGATCTGATTACACCCTAAAAATATGTCCATTAGTGATAGCATTTCATGTTCTACCATCATGTCCACAATCATGTCTATATTTGGGAGAGGGAAATCATCCTTAGGACATGCTTTGTTTAGATCCCTGAATTTAGTGCAAATGTGGATTCCTTGAGTGGGCTTAGAGATAGGTACAAGGTTTGAGACCCATTCTAGATAATCAATTGGTCATATGAAGTCGGCATAAAGTAGCTTTGGTAATTCAAGTTTGACCAATAATTCTATTTGTGGATGCATCTTTCTCATCTTTTGTCTTACTGGTTTTTCCTCTAGATAGATGACTAGATGATGAACCACAACCTCTGGATCAAGACCAGGCATGTTAGAATATGTCCATGCAAAGTTTACCTTTCTTTCTCTCAGAAATGCAACTATAATTTCTTGTTCTTCTGTCAAGAGTGATTCTACATAGAAGGTGATATGTGGTGTTTCTTCAATTCCCAAGTTGACCAGATTGCACTTTTCTACCAAGACTGCTGATTTTTTCTAATGAATAGCACTAAGGGGAATATTGAATCCCTCATCCTTTGGTGCCTTAGAGAGGTTTTCACCATTGGATATGTCCTTTTTTTAACTATTTTTGGGTTAGAAAGTGCCACAGTGTGGCTTTCACTTAAAGACCTAGATAATACTCTTAAATTTCCAATTTTGCAATTGAAGGATTTAATCGTTTCCCCATAGTATGCGTGTGTGTCTGGCTCAATTTTGAACCCAACTTTATGATATCCACATGGTAGAGTATCTCATAGTCCCATGAATTCTGAGAGAGCCTCATCATTTTTGGACGTGTCAAAGAATGATGGTCCTCGTTGGTCATAATCGATGAGTTGGGGGTAGAGAATTTTTAGCTCAGTGGTTTGGTTACTTGGTTCGAAAGATAGGGTGCTAATCATGAAAAGAGAGGAATCCTTGAATAACATGGGTAAGTCAATGATAGGGTCCTCCTCACATACATTGGTTATATCAAAGGTAAAGTTATCTAAAGGTAAACCTATGGATACTGGTAACTGAAGAGGAGCTTGGACTTTTTTAATCGGGGCACCTCTGCCACGTATGGTTATCTTCGAAGGGGTACATCCAAGGCCAAGCTTCTTCATACACTTCTCAGGAATGATAGGTTCTAGTAGGCCATTATCATTTTTCCCAAGCTTTTCATTTTTGTTATAGCCCCATCCCTACATTAACTGTCATCCTTTGTTGTTATTGTCCATGGGTAGATCAGGTACGGGCCTTTCATTTTGATACAATAAACTTGATATATCCCTCTCGTCTACCACTTTTTGACTTAGGTCCCCCCATGTTTTGAATCTAGAGGGGTCTACTTTAAAGGTTTGAGCTGATGTGTCAATCAGTTGGGGTTTCCCATGAGATTGAGGAGCTTGAGGTAACTCTCCTATTACAAAGGCACTCTTTTTCATTTTGTAGTCCCCACACCCATTATCTTGGATAATGACTTTGATATCAGAGATGTCCAAAATGGAGGGTTTCTTTGTCTCAAAAGTGGAGGCTAGGGTAGATGGGTCTATATATGGATATGTGGGTCCCTCATCATTCTTTGAGACTTGATAGATCTTGTAGTACTTGGCTTCTAGATTCTTGCAATAATAAAATGGTTCAAGATCTCCATGGACTGTGACCTCTTGATTTTGATAGGGAAACTTGGCACATTGATGGAAGGTGGATGCAACAACCTACATCCCATGGATCCATGGGTGCCCCAGGAGGATATTACAAGGTAGTTCAAGATCAAGGACTTGACATGTGGTTTTCATGATCGCTGGCCCTACTTGAATAGGGAGTTTAATGGTGCCTTGAGACACCCATTCTTGATCATCATATTACCTGATAGTAATACCCTTACCTTTTTAAATGACATCTTCAAAGAATATCAGATTCTTTATTAGCTTGACAATACAAATATTTAGACCTACACCTTCATCCACCAAGACTCTTTTGAATTTATTCTTATGAACTAGGACTTCAAGATGGAGCGTGCAGTTATGAGATGGCTGTGTTGGGAAGTCCTGATCAGAAAATGTTAGGAGATGTGGGGTGGTGATATGTTCGACCATAACTTGGAACTGATCTGTGTTAAGATCCATGGGGACAATGGATCAAGCCAATGTTTTTTCTAGGATTTCCCTATGTGTGGGTGAGATTTTCAGTAACTCCATGATGGAGATCTGGGTAGGGGTCTTTTTCAATTGATCCAGGATATTATAACCGCTAGGTACTTGTATCAATGGGTTAATTTCCTAAGGTTAGATTATCAAATATTAAAGCATACAAACCCAAAGAAGCTATCAAGAACAATGAAAGAAAATTACAAGAATGATTATACCAGATTCCTCGTTGAAGCTTCCTTGATTCACCTTCATAACACCTTTTAACTTGTTGATTGTTGCCCTCAGATCGAGTGTGTGAGCAATTCTTTGTCTATGCCAATGTCCTAAACAAGCTTTGAAGGATTTGAAATATAAATGTCTATGCCTATGAGAAAATGACTATAATTCCTAAGACTAGAATTGAATATGCCAAAATATCATGAATGCTGCAAAGAAAAATGTAAGTATGAGCGTGAGTAGTCGAAAATGTGAGCAAAATTGTCATTTTATAGAAAATACAATTTTGGATGGACGGACGAGATTAAAAGTTGGTGAAAGCCTAAAATCTGTGGACGAGATTTCATGTGACAATCCCTAATCAGGGTTAGGGAAAAATCATTAAATGAGTGGTCGAGAATAAATGTGACAATTAGTCAAAAAGATAAAGATTTTCGAAAATCAAGAAGATAAAGATTGCTTGATTTGTAAGATTCAAAAAATCAAGAGGATAAAGGTTGAACTAAAAAGCAGATTTGAAAAATCAAGAATCTGCTCAATTACTTGATTTTTGGAAGAAGATTACCATTTTGAATTAAATAAATTCAAAATATAGATTTTGTGTAACAATAAATAATCGATTTTCAGATTATT
The DNA here is from genome assembly GCA_007258455.2 of Sequoia sempervirens. NCBI lineage: Eukaryota > Viridiplantae > Streptophyta > Pinopsida > Cupressales > Cupressaceae > Sequoia > Sequoia sempervirens. Next base: position 184,670,447 of record VDFB02358134.1, on the reverse strand, counting down.
TACCAAAATGAACTAACAGTCAAGAATGTGATATCATTTTAAATAATTTCATTTATTTAAAATGAGGGAAATGCTAAATTTGAAAATTAAATAATTAAAAATATTTATTTAATTTAGAGGATATTACCAATAATTAAATAAATTAATAAATTTATTTAATTATGAGAATTAGTGACATATTAAATAAATAAATAAAATTCATTTATTTAATAATTAGGAAGAATAAATGAATAAAGGTAATTAAATAAATTAAGAAATTTATTTAATTGTAAGAGGACAATAGACCCCTAGTGACATATTGAATAAATAAATATAATTTATTTATTTAATAATCATGAAGAACATAAGAGAAATGAATTAATTAAATAATAATGTATTATTTAATTAATAGTCAAATGTGGACCAAGGACATAATTAAGATGTCAATTATGCTAGAACGAAAGTGGTAAAATAGAGCTTGCAGGTCTAGCTCATTTTTAAGTGTCTACATTTTTCCCCTCTTTGTCATAATGTAGCATGTCGCATTGTTACAAAGAAAACAAGTTAAAACATGCCCCAACAAAGGTACAGAGTATCGATGCCCCCTCGAGAAATTTTTCAAATTTTGGGCCGGCAACAAAAAAATTTGGAAAGTGTCCTGATAAGTCAATTTAATGACCAAAAAAACAATGTCACAGATGGTTTCAGATTCTGAAATGTTTAAAGCAGCCAAAGGGGTGGTCAAAAGGGCCTCCAGTAATAACCTAGTTGACAAATGTCATTTTGACTTTATAAATAGGTTGACAAAGGGTTAAAAGTCAATTCATTTTTACTTTTTACCTTAGCAAATTTGAGAGCTCAGAGCAAGGAGGACTTCAGTGAGGATGGTGATTCCAGTGATTGAGCATCATGGTGAGATCGTGCGGACCTTTAGGCGGCCAGAGGGCTTAGAGCCAACGGTATGTACCCCTAACCCACTTTGTCATTTTCTTGATTTGCGTGCCAAAATTAGGGTTTTAGGGCATACAATGAATGCGCTACGATGTATATGCGTGCGCATAAACCGCATTTGAATTTGCGTTTGACGCATTTGATGCATGCAACACAAGTGTAAGGGGTATTTAGGAAATTCCAAGGATGTGTAACACATTTGCTAAAAAGTGCGATGCATTCGCATTATCGTGTCACATTTGAGAGTTATAACATTGCATTTGTTAGTGTGAGCCACACATTCGAATGAAGTGATGCATGTGCCATATAGTGTGACACAAATGCTCTGATGTGACGCAATTGAGTGGCAAAATGACACAATTGATATGTCGCGACGCAACTAAAGTATGGAATGACGCAACCATTTTTCCATGATGCAAGTGCAGTCAACGTAATGCATTTGACTTTGCCTTTGACTAGGGCTGATTTTGATGCTTTTCAAATTTTAAATACTTTTGAGTTATAAAGATGATAATGACGATTGTCCAGAAGGTACTGACGCGTTGTTTGATCATGTGCAGAGACAACTAGCACCTATCTATACGCGAGAGAGTAGGCCATCGACCTTCCAGTTCAGAGACCAGCTGACTCCATGAGAGCGATGATGGTTGATGAAACTAGGTCTGTATTACATTGCCTATATTCCTGTCATTCGAGAAAATAGGGAACTGTTGACTGCTTTGTGTGAGCGATGGCGTTCAAAGACATGCTCATTGCACTTGTCAATGGGAGAGGCGATAGTCACGCTTAAGGATGTATACTGTATTCTTCATCTGTCGATCTGAGGAGAGCGGATTGTTTAGAATCCTCGGCATGATTATCAAACATTTACAACTTATTATCGAGATGAGGGTGCAGGACTTGGTATCGAGGGATATGATATCCGCTAGGAGTTTATGGCAGAGCATTATGTTCGGTTTGATGCATTTTTGGCGACACTGATCGGTGAGATACTAATTCCTGACCATCACAGACATGGGTTTCCCATTGGTTGGGGAGATGTACTTGTGGGCATGAGGCAAGACCGAACTATTTATGCCCGAGGGCCGTGTTTATTAGGTATGCTCTACCATCAGCTTCACGAGGTGGCTTATAGGAGGGCACAGAGCATTGGGTGTGGCACGACACTACTGATGATATGGGTTTAGGAGCATATGGCCATATTTTGACCTCCTATCTAGAGACCACAGCTAGCTGAGGGGATGCCTTATGCTTATTAGTATGCATGTGTCTTACATCAAACGAGGATGGGGGAGACAGGTTGGTGGCACCATCAGATTGACACCATGGTTACATTCATCTGGAGGCCCTACAGAGACTACCAACAGTGGGATGATGAGGATGACCATCTCATCCTTTGCAGACAGTATCGTTACTTGATTGGGAGGACAGTACAGAGTCAGCTCATCCTAGAGATGTATCTTCCACAATGTGTCCTAAGATAGTTTGGAGAGTAGCAGGGTGTACCTGTAGGCATAGTCGAGTATGCTTGATCTTCCAGGGAGTCAGCTTGGGGGCCACCAATTTCTATACCATTTTCAAAGCAGTAGATTGATGGGCTAGTAGCCCAGCAGTGGGGATGGAGAGGTGGACTTGCATATCTAGGTTTTTCGCGAGCTAGGCGAGGGGGAAGAGATGGTGACAGAGGTAGAGGTAGGGGGAGGGATGGAGGTAGAGACAGAGGCAGGGGGAGGGATGGAGGGGGGAGGGATGAAGGGCAGAGTGGAGGGCAGGATGGGGGCAAGGACAAAGTTTGGGGTGCAGATAATGGAGATGATGGGAATGATAGAGGGGATGGATAAAGATGGAGGAGAGATGGCCAAAGGCAAGGCTGGAGGGTATGACCACGTGTAGCCAGAGTGGCATTGGATTCCATCCCAAAGGTGGCCAAGGAGGGGGAGAGAGAGGAGGAGGAGAGATAGGAGGGGGAGCCAAGGAAGGAGTAGGAGAGACAGGAGGGGGAGTTGAGGCAGGAGTAGGAGGAGAGACAGGAGGAGCATGTGGTCGAGGAGGAGGCCAAACAGGAGCAGGAGGAGGAGAGATAGGAGGAGTATGTGGCCGAGGAGGAGGCCAGAAAGGAGCAGGAGGAGGAGAGACAGGAGGAGCATGAGGGTGAGATGGATGTGGATGTGGATGTGGATGTGCCTCTAGATGAGGGAGTCAATGGAGAGGAGGTTACAGAGGAGGAGGATGATGATGGCAGAGATGATGATGATGCTATGGATGAGGTAGAGAGGCTCCTGAGATTGAGGATCGTGGAGGGAGATGAGGAGATACCATCCAGCTCGGCGTTGCCCCATGATGCCATGACAAACTAGAGGGTGGCAGACCTACAAAGGAGACTGGATGAGAGTGTCGCACAGGTCAGAGCACTATAGTCAGAGCTAGAGGTGGCTCGGGTAGAGTGGGATCAGGTAGTGATCCGCTAGCAGGAGGTAGCGCAGTGGTGTACAGAGTTTTCATGACTTTGTATAGGACCATCGACAGATTTGGCATGGGAGTTTGGTAGGGTCAGTGTACGGCTTGGGAGATATAGATAGTTGTATGAGTAGGTCATGCCAGCTGAGATGAGAAATCCTACTCTTACTAGGACACAAACAGTTAGTGACAGTAGGTCAGGCAGTGGCAGTGGCAGTGGTAGTGGCAGTGGCAGTGGCAGTCGGAGCAGTGCAGGAGGCTCGACCTCTTCAAGGAATACTTTGAGTCACAGGTCTCATCACAGATCAGGGCAATCACATGGATCATCAGGTTCAGGCCATAGATTAGTACCTAGTCTACCTCCAGTGACAAATCCTTCGGCTTCACAGAGTCAAGTTGTAGTGTCATCACAGATTCCTGTTACCGTGGAGATGATCCCATCAGTGTTAGTTCCATTGGTTTCATAGATAGAGGTTGATACAGGTCCAACCATTACCTCAGTGTCGGGAATAGGTCCTCAGTCACCACACTCTTTGCTGCAAGGGGATGAGGAGAGTCTTTCATAGGGCCACACTTACTACATTCATGTTTCAGTCTTTATGTTATGAAACTTTATCTATTGACTATTGAGCCTACGTGCTCTATTTTTGGGATATCTCATGACTCGATCCTGTGACATATATTTTGAGATGATGCTATATGATGCGGTTTTGATGCGGCCTACATGTGTGTTATGTGATGTTATTTGATTTATGCATTATGATGTATGTAATGTGGTGCCTATGTGGATTTATGCATTTATGATGGTATTATTTATGTCTTATCATGTATTTCTTATGATGGTTACTTATGATGTGATGCCTTGATAATGCAATTTTTATTTACATGTTGTGTTGATGTTGTGCTATGGATGATGATGATATACATAATGTATTTATTTGAATGGATGCCATGTTTATGTTCATGTTAATGCATGACTATGTATGATGTAATATGTATGTGAAATGTATATGATTTAATGCTATGGATGATGTATGTATGGTCCTAATGCAATGTCTATGTGATTATGTATGCACTTATGTTTTTGTATGTCACAAGATATCATCGAGAGATAGACAAGAGAAGATGACAAGATAGAAGGAGTTGCATTTTAGTTCCTAGACCCAATCCTTCAAAACTTTACCATAGGACTTTTTTATATTTATTGCTCTTAATCATCACTGGGTAGATTGTTGTGATGGCCAACAAACACCATGATATGACATAAATCAAGGTGTGCAAGGTCATACCGTCACATAAGACAAGAAGTCATAGACATGGATGATAATGACTCATACGAAGAGCACAATTGTCCTAGTCTTTTTGTCATAATCAACCACAAGCAGAAAAAGACAAGAAGGACAATTCATGAAACGTTGTTGCTTCTCTAAATCCTATTTCTAGGACATCCTTCGGAAACTAGCAGCATGATTGCCAAAATATAAAATAAAGCCATTATCATGATATGTCATTGTTTTTCTAAATCCCAAAATCAAGACCTCGCTGAGAAACTAGTAACATGTGTGTCAAAAGTCAAGACAAATGTCATGATACGTTGCTGCTTCTCTAAATCCTATTGTCAGGATCTCACTAAAAAACTAGTAACATGATGAAACCAAAAGAAAAGTGCCAAGTGTTTTCCAAGTGTGTTTGGATACCCAGTGTTTTAATGTCAAGATGTCAGGTTTGATGATGTTGAGATGCCAAGGTGTCAAGGTTTTGACGATGCCAAGATGACGAATGTCAAAGATTGCCAAATTTAGGAAGGACACATCCTGAATAATGTTGATGTCGAGAGGATTGATCCCTAAATGTCAAAAGGGATCCCTCAAAATTCCAATGACAGGGACAATGAAAATTCCTAGGAAGGACACATCCTAAGGTATAAATGATAGAGTTTGTTCTTCAAAAGGACACATCTGAAGAATACTGATGTCAAGAGGAGTGATCCTTAAATGTCAAGAGGATCCCTCAAAATGTCGGATGACAATGACGATGCCTAGGAAGGACACATCCTAAGGCATAAGTGACAGAGGCTATTCTTCATAAGGACACATTTGAAAGATAACCAAGAGTTGACAATTTGACTAGTTATGACAATTTTACTTGTTTTGACCAAGTTTGATTGAAGTTTGACTTGTGTTGACCATATGTCAATTTCTTTGGCATACTGATGTGATTTGTCATGTTTGAATAAATGATTTCCATACTATTTTTTTAGGAGTTTTCCCGTTTGGAAAATGATTTGTCTTGACTTGAAGACTTTTGACGTGTGTGCCAGTGTAATGCCATGAACCCTAATGGACTGACCTAGTGAAGCCTCGGGGGCTCATCGACAGATGGCCTTGCCTACATCATACACTAAGAGAAATCGTAGTTCGACACGACCAATGAATTTGTCTTGTTGACCAAAGATTGCATCATGATTTTATTTTAACAAACCTAAAAGGACTGACCTAATTTCTTGGGGACTCGAAAATGAGTCTTGCCTATGTAGCAAATGCGCAGAGACAACGTAGCTTAGACGAATGACAAAGACTTGACTAATATGACAGACATGGTGAAATGTGACTTTGTTTTTGCATTTTACGAGATAGTTTGACATTTTTTGTGGTTTCTTCAGGGTATTTTTTGATTTTTTTAGGTCTTTCCTCAAGAAATTTTATAATGTTTTTGTCTTTTTTCATAACCTTTTGTGATGTTTTTGGTCTCTCTCTCTTTTTTTTTGTATTTTAAGATTTTCAGCTCGACCTTCTGATGCTATGCGTAGAACTTTCAAAGATGTAGACTATTGATAGGCTCTATCAGTTGTTCTCTATCTAGAGTCACCAATTGATAAGCTCTAGAACCAAAGGAGGATATGATGATGTAGGGACCTAGCCAATTTGGTTTGAATTTGCTAGGTTTTTCTTTGTCTGCCTGATTCTTAGGGTTCTGCATGAGGATTAGGTCACCAATGTCAAACTTCCTGACCATTACTCTCTTTGTTGTAACTGAGATAGAGACGGTTCTGATATGCATGCAAATGGTTTAGGGAATTATGCCTTCTTTCTCCTACCATCTCTAGCTCGTATAGATGCGATTGTCTATTCTCTTCATCATCGATCGGACCCTTTAGGGAGACTTGTAAGGAAGGAATTTCAACCTTAATGGGAAAGATGGCCTCAACTCCAAAGACCAGGGGGAATAGACTAGCTTCCGTAGGCGTACAAATGTTAGTGCAATAAGCCCACAGAGCAAGGCTGAGTTGAATATGTTAGTCATGACTAGCATCATTGACAATCTTTTTAAGGATTTTAACAATGGTTTTATTTGATGCCTCAGCTTGACCATTTCCTTGTAGGTAATAGGAAGAGGAAAAATGATGTTGGATATGAAATCACCCACATAACTCATGAACGTCTTGGTTTTTAAACGGACATCCATTGTTAGTGATGATGGATTGCGGAAGGCCATAATGGAAAATGATATAGTTAAGAATGAATTTGGATATTTTTTTGGCAGTTATGTACGTTAGGGGGATGGCTTCGGTCCACTTAATAAAGTACTCAGTGGTGGTTATGATGAATTTGTGGCCATTGGATGAGGTAGGATGAATCTTTCCAATGAGGTTGAGTCCCCATTGTGCCAAGGGCCATGGAGATGTGATTAGTCGAAGTTCTTGTGTTGGAGCGTGAATCAAATCATTGTGAATCTGGCATTGGCAACAATTCTTCACATATTCTAATGCATCTTTCTCAATGGTTGTGTTGATGGTGTTTTCTGCACAACACGAACTCAGACAGAATATAATATCCTATCTCTCTTGAAAGGTAAATCTCTATCAACAAACCTCAAGAGATAACCCCAAGGTCTCCAATGTCAGGTCTTGACAATGCATAAACAACTCAGTGATAAATGTGAAAATGTCAGTAATCATAATGGGACCTTACTACAAGCAAATACTGAATCTTTAATTTATCAGATCTAACAATATGATGAGACTTCAATCCTAAATCTAACCCAAATGATAAAAGAAATAACAAAAGATAAAGGTTTCAGAGAGATTTCTAAATTTAACACTAAACCTAAGATTAACAATGCAAATGAAAAACACTTGAAATGGACCAATCCCTCATAAACTAATTTCTACTTGACCCTGATAGATCTGCAATCTTATAGAAATAGTGCAATATTCTAGGGTACTAAAAATTTTCAAATCATGAACATTCATTCAAAACAACCCTATTGCAATAGAAATGAATAAACCTCCACAATTGAACTAAGCACAATGAATATAAAAGTCTAGGCTAACTTTGCAAAGCAACTAACAATCAATTGGTTGCGAAAAGTATGGACCAGGGATTGATGCAAACACTTCAAGTACTAAATCATAAACACCATCAATTTATCTAACATTAAATCTAATGCATTTATCAAATAACTTAAGCAATTCCAAAGATAGAATCAAAAGAACCATGCTAGATAAAATTCAACACAATAAAGGAACCAAATCACAATGTCTTCACTTGCATTAAATTACCCAAAGTAGCAACAATTCCAATATTCTGTTACAACACTTGCTTGAAAATGAACTAACTTCTAACTCTTTCTCTACTGCTTAATTTGATCTAGTATCAAAACTATCTATCTAGCCGCTACAAATGAGGCAGAATGCCATATTAATAGAAACCCCCCAAGGCATGTTGGCCTAATTAGAATTTACAATAATAATAAATGGCCAAAAAACAAGTCGGGCAAGAGGAATTCGAAATAAAATAGAATATGCATTAAATGCATGAACTACATCCAGGTAGGCCTGGGGTCTCCAATATAGCTCGAACCAATGCATGCAAAATAATAGGGAAGCACAAATTTTGATGTATCCTTGCATTAATTGCTTTCCCCTTTGTCTTTATTTCGATCCACCCTATCATACACCATCACAAGCACCCTGTGCAAGTCAGCCACAGGTGGCAGAGGTAAAACGTTAATTATCCTTTCAATAGATTTAATATTTTCTCTTGATTGCTCCACCAACTTCTCCCACTCAGCCTTACTGGTTTGATATTTCTCAGTGAATGCAATATAAGTTCCTGCATCATCCAACTGATGCTCAATAGCTAGATCCTCAATGACTGAAGAATATACATCTCGCCACCATTTTCTCAACTGCTCAAAGCTCAAATGCTTCGATGTGAACTTCCTTCTCCCTATCATCACCTCAAAGAAAGAAATGCATCTATTATAGATATCAGTCAAGGCATCCTCAATTTTCCTCCTCTGCTTATATATCTTCTTCAAAACCTTCTGCCTTATTTGCAAAGCTTCAAACCATTCCCAAGGTTTTGCAGCTCTGGAGGAAGGGAGAATTCCATCACTCACCAACTTAGCCTCAGTGTATTCCATGATGGTCGTGGTCTTCTGCAATAGGAGATCTACATCCTCTTTATCTTGAGCCAATACATCTTTCAACCAATCTATTGCCCTCATTGCATCTCCTCTTGTTGAAAGGATGTCTTTGATAGCATCATCTCATTTAGTCTGCACCCCAAGTAACTAGTTTACTATTGGAAGAGTAGTGGCCTTCATTCTTTCCAGCTCAGATATAGTTTCTTGGGGCAAGAAACCTACAGCAAAAGATGAGGAACTAATGGACTGCAAGGGTTTCATCAAATCTTCCAAATATTTCTTAAGTCTTTCATTCTCTTTCTTCAACTCGTATTTAGCTTGTGCTTCCTTCCTCAATCTTCCTAGGATCACAACACTTGAACCCTCATATTCTTCAATATTTTGTTCCATGGAGGCAGGTCCTAGGTTGATAGTCTGCATGTTGTAATCACTCCCAGTAACCTCATCTCTATTCTTTTCGGTGGAAGGAGTAGCAATGTGGACCACTCTATTTTTTGCTTCATCCCTTTCGATCTTGGAGGTGACCCTGGCCTTCTTCTTTCCTTTACCTTTTCCTATTTTTTCCAGTATCTCATCCCAATTGGGAGGGGTATCATCCACAACAATTTTTTTTCTCTTTATTTCTTTATAAAGCCAACCTGGAACAAAAGACTCTGATTGTATTTCACGTTGTCCCACTTCTTCCTGTTGACCCTTGATTGTATCTTCCTGCTTCTTAGGAAACTCTTCATATTTATCATGTTCTTCTCTACCATACTCCTCTTCTTCATGCACTGGTGATGGATTCTTAATAGGTGATTCCTCTATCTAAAGAGGTCTTTCTTCTTCACTTCTAGTAGGAGAATCCTAATAAGTTACCAAGGGAGTTTGTAGAATTTTCTCCATTTCTCCAGCTACACTATGAAGCTCACCTTCTTGAAATTCTTCTCCCCCTTCACTTGACGGGTGCTCTACATCTACTGGTTCTTCTAATGCACCATGTGGCTTATGGAGTGGAGAAGCCTCTTTATGTTGTTCTGCAGCAAAGGTTGCTAGAGGAATATCCTTCTTTGGCACACTATCCTTGGGAGAAGGAATTCTTTATCTCCTTATGTATACCTGTGTCTTCTCTCCAAAAATTTCTACATTTACCACTATTGAAGGATCAGTTTCACCTTTCTCCTTGGAAGGTCCACCCTTCTTTCTTGAACCCCTTGTTTTTTTCCTCCTTTTAGGTGTTGGTACACTGTCCTTTTCTTCTCCTTCACCGAGTTCTTCCTCTATAGATTTTTTTGTCTTTGAAGTAGCAGTCCTCTTCTTTGCTTTTTGTTTCCTCTATTTCTCTTGCACTTCTCCTTGGGAACCTTTGATCTTAATCTTAAAAGGAGAATCCACCTTGGTTTTTCCCTTAGGATCTTCTTCCACCGACTCCTCGGACGTGGAATGGGAATTTAGATCCCCCATCAAATTATAAGTACATGGAACACCTTCAGTTTTAAGCTTCGACGCCTTTTGTTTGAGCCACAACTTGGTGTATTTTGTCACAGGGGTCATGATTTGTTCTAATTCAATTTTTTCTTCTTCCAGCCAGTCTACTTCCCCAATTGGCCTGTCCTTAATTGGCTCATAATCATGACTTTGGATTAAGTCTCCATCATCTTCCACCTGATTGGGAACCATTTTCACACTATACATTCGGACCACATCAACTGGGAATCTAGAGAATTTCTTCTTTCTTACCTCAAATTCATCTTTGCTATTGGCCCAATAGTCCTTTCTGTCATCTTTGTGGTGGTATTCCCTACTGGCTTTCTTTTGTGCTTCACTAGTGATATCAAAACCGAGCCTTTCAGAATGGTAAGAAAACCCAAGAGTGTTCATTTCCTCCTCATAAGCATAAGCTGAATTAATTGAAGGGCATACCTCGCTAGTACCTATCTTTAGAGGAAAATCTCCACCAAATCCATTTTTATGCTTATCTTTCTTTACAATGGTGTCAAAGTCACATATTTTCCTCATAACCTCCAGAAGTATAACATGGTCTATGGGAAACCTTGGAAGCCTCTATGGAGCCCTCTCACAACCATCTATTCTTATGTAAGAGAAGGTGGGAAACTGTATGAACCAAGCCCCATACCTTTTGATCAACTCCTTAACATCATTTGATATTCTCACATGCTCTGCACCTTGGAGCAATCTAGTGATGTGCATGGTGAATGCATCATTCACCATCCTATAACTTGGGCTTCCTAAGTGCAATTGAGGATAAACTTCATAAACTACATCCTGTCCAAATATTCCTCTTGTACTCAATCCTTTATAGGGATGGAATCTTGCAAGTGCATACACTAAATAAGAAGTCATGGTGAATGTCTTAGTCTGTAGCACATTAGAAATTTGTTCATGAATCACAGTACTTATAACACCTGCCCAATGATAATTAATATTTTCCTACTCCATCCTCACAAAGACATGGAACATCCAATTCTCGAACATACCTACACTCTTTAGGCCCACCACCTAGCTAAGCAATGTGATGGAATCATAGACCTCTTGTTTAAACTTTTCCCTGTGCAACTGCTTAGGTAGTTTTGAGAAATGAGACTTTGGCTTTTCAAGCCAAGAATTGATAACCTATTGTGACTTAATAGTATCCTCCTCATAGTACCTTTTAGCTGCCTCCATATTGAAAGCTACTACATGAGATTTGTCTGGCATATCAAAAGTCTGTGCAATGGAGACAGGGTTAAGATTAGCAAATACCCTCCCTTGAGGACTGACTATCCTTTGTGAATCCTTGTCATAGTGCCGAGCACATTCCAATACCAACTCATAACACTGAACTATGGGGGGAAATCCTGCTACATGAGATAATCCCTATTCCTTTAGTCTCATGGCCAGCATTGGAAGATCTTCTTGTACCATCCTTTCCATAAACTTCTCATAGTCCCATCGACCCACATTTGTGTCTAAAACTTTAGACCAGACTGAGGCTATCTTACTTTCTGGGATCCTATTCTTTATGTCCAATTTAACTCTTTATGCTTCTGAGATAGAGGATCCCTCCATATCACCCTTAGCCATTCTAGTTGTTGCCTTGCTAGCTTCAGCCTGCATCCATTGAATACTAACATGAAAATCCAATTGTTGTTAACATATTTGTCAAAGTGTTAGCTCAAAATCATAAGAAAACCATCAAATCAACTATAAATCATCAAACTGAGAAGTTTGAGATTCCAAGCTAACCGGGGAAAACCAGTCTGGGAGGAACTTCAAAAAATTCTAGACTAGGCAGATTTTCCCAAAGAAGGCACAAATATCAAAAATAGATCATCAAAATGAAGAAATGATGCATATAACATTGTAATCTATTAGTTTAAAGCATGGAATGTTAAGCACTCATCATTAAATTCATCCATTTCATTCAATTTCTAAGTTCCACAAAGCATCCCAAAGAATTCAGAAAAATCTGGCTGAACCAGAATTCTGCGAAGTCCCCAAAACTCTGAATTTCAACACACACCCTGAAATACAGAAGGTTAGATAGAATCCTAGAAAATCCAGGGATGCAGAAATTCCACGAAGTCCTTAGAATCCCAAAAAACCGTTACTACACTTGATTTTCTCTGATACGATCAAATGTTCATGAATCTCAAATTTCTTGAGCTCGACTTGAATCCAATTCATGTTTCCTACCAACCCCTTTGGATCAATACTACTTGAGGTGTAAAATGATGAATATTCATAACAAAATAATGATGCCCTAGATTTGACTATTGAAACCTCCACCATGGGTGAAAGGAACTAGCTCAAATTAAACCTGGATTGAGCTTGAACACACTCAACAAGGAACCAAACTAAAACTTTGACTTATGGGGAAAGGCATGGGAACCATTTTAGAATGCGTACATCACTAAAATCCAACTGGTTAACTAGGGCGGAATATAAGATACCCTCAAACATCAAACACAACCCTAGTTTGAAGCATTTAATCATCAAACATGCAAAATTGAGCTCCCAAATGGACGCAAAATGTCCATGAACAATCAGTCATTGACATTTCAAAGGCAGGGACCATAGTTACATACAATAAGTAAATGAAATTCGACCACGAGGAAAATGAGCAATGAACTCGAATGCCCTAGAGAACAAATCAAACTGAATGCAAGAAATCCAAGCACCTTAGCAAGCAAATCAAGAAATTCAAACGCCCAAATCGCCAAATCTCAGATGCAAGAGTGATACACAATGAAAGATGAGAGAAAATGATGCAAAATCCCCTTAAATTCAACCACACTCATGCTGCATAGATAAACCTAGGCGCATTAATGCCACTGACAAGACAAGTTGAAGAAATTCAGAAACCCGATGGCAAAATGAAATCTCAGAAAAATCTAGTCCATGCAAAATTTTGTGAAGTCCCATATTTCTCGAACTGGAGTGTTAATCCTTCCCTGGGCTTTGAGTGAAATCCAGGAAAATCCGGATGGAGCGGAAAATCCCGAAATGAAGTAAAAACCCAAACTTCGTTCAAAACTTAAGATTTTCAAAGTGCTTCCTAGAAGGGGGGAATTTGCATGAATAAGATAAGCATTCAAGCACGTGCAAAAGTAACAAAACCTCAACATAACAAGGGCCCAAAACCAAAAGCGAAAGCAAAAGGGGGTCCCTACTTTCAGCGGGGTGTGTGTGCAAAAACTACACAACAAATGGCGACTCTGCTGGGGAAATGCTCCAAAGCATTTGATGATGAACAAGAATCATGAACCCAGAATCTCTGGTTTTGATCTCCCTATCAGACAAACAAATCAAAATGCAGGATTAAAGATTCAGAACCAAAGGTGAACTGAACCTTCCATAAACTGAAAATCCAAATGTGTGCACATGAGTTTGTTTCCCTCCTTGAGCTGCTGCAGAAAACAATTTTAATCAGGTCAGGCTACGTAAAGATTCTAACTTCAAAAGCAACCTGGATAGAGCCTTTCTACCAGTCAGGCATCTATAGCCCCGATGAGGTTATCATTGTGACTCTCTCGAACATAACTCTATTTCCAGCTAGGCGTTTATAGCCCTGATAGAGATTTCAGATACTCCTGATAAGTTGAATTCATTTGATTTTCAATATTTTCTCTTTTCTTCTTTTGATATTGCTTTTCTTTTTCACTTTTTGTTTCAACCTATGAATAATGAAGTTCACACTCAGGGCTAAGAACCACAGTGGCACTGAAGCAGAAATAATATTTTTCACCTAACAAGACCTCACAAGGACCCTACCGCAACTTCAGGATTCTTAAGATGTATGAGAGATAAAAGATTTCAGAATACTTCAAATTCAAATCAAACTAGTGACCCCTCCTCTTTAAATCAAACATTTAGATTTCTTGACGATAACAAAGACCTCAACCATCCATTCAAGACACATGATTAAATTTCATCAAGGAAATATTTAGAACAGTCCTAGATAAAAGCATATTTTCCATGTAGGTGCAACACATCTAGAAGAAAAAACAAAAAGACCCCCAAAGCAAGAGTAGAGAAAAAACACACCAAACTGAAAGAAAACCAACACTAACCAAATCAAACAAAAGAAAAATAGAAAGGGAAACTTACTCTAACCAAAGCAAAGCAAAGCAAGCCAAGAAAAAAAGAAACCTACTCTAACTATGTACAGGAAAAGAGCTGAAAACAACTCAAGATTGGAAATAATGCTTCAAGTACTACCCATTGACAGGTAATGGGATATCCTCCCCAGTGAGAGTTTGCAAGAGAAAAGCATTATCTCCTAGGATCTCTAAAATCTGATAAGGGCCAAGCCAAAGTCTATCAAATTTACCATGCTCCCCTTTATGGTCATGGGCTTTATCCCAGTAGAGAACCAAGTCAGAGATCTGAAAGGATTTTACCTTGGATCTTCTATCAAACCACCTTTTGACTACCCCCTGATGTTTGGAAAAGTTTTCAAGGGGTTCGTCTCTTTTCTCCTCAAGGTGTAACAACTCAACAAGTCGGGCTTAACGTTTATCCCCCTCATCATATTATTCATTAATGAACTATAGGGTGGGGATTTTTAACTGAATAGGAAACACAGGCTCTAACCCATAAACTAGGTGGTAAGGGGATATTCCTATGGAAGTCTTGTGTCTTGTACGATCTGCCCAAAGAGAAAATCTGAGCTGGGTGTGCCAATTCTTAGGATTTCTTTCTAACAGCTTGCAAATAACAGTCAAGAGATTTTTATTGGAGGACTCAGCCAAACCATTACCCTGAGGGTAATAATTGGATGCAAACTTAATTATAATTCCATGATCGAAGGCCCAGTTGGAGAATTTAAATGATGCAAATGCAGGACCATTATCACAAACCAAAGACATGGGACATCCAAAAAGTTTAATAATACCTTATTCAATGAAATTGATTACCACCTCAGAAGTACATTGCTTGCAAGGAAGGGCCTCAGTCCATCTTGTGAAATAATCAGTAACAGTAAGAATATACCTATGACTTGCAGAGGAAGGTGGATTGATTGGACCTATGAAGTCCATTCCCCACTATGTGAAAGGTTTTACCTCAAAGACTGGTTGAAGTGGGAGTGTTGCATACTTCTCTCTGGTTGCTACAGTCTGACACACATGACAAGTTCTGACATGGTTGTGTGTGTCCTTGAACAATGTAGGCCAATAATAACCAGCTCTCAGAATTTGATTCACTATAGAAGGTGCAGATCCATGGCATGTACCATATATGTCATGAAATTCCAACATTACCCTTTCAGATTCTGCCTTTCCTAGGCACCTTAAGTAAACACTATCATGATTTTTCTTATAAAGAACAACTCCCTTCAGCATGAAACTGTCACTCTTCAAATGTAATTCCCTTCTCTGTACTACATTAAGATGGTCAGGACATCTTTGAGTCAAGAGATAGTGAACGATATCATCATACCATTCCTCGGGAGAAACATCTTCTAGCTTGTAATGCTGGGCTACAAGATCAGGGCCTATTTTTGCCATTTTCCTTGTAAGTCCTTGCCCTCTTACCAGTTTCATGGGTTGAATCTCAATGTCGTATTCTTATAACATAGTTACCCACTTAGCTCCGTGCTTTCCTAGCTCATTATGCATCAACAATAGCTAGACTGCATGATCAAGAACTATTGCAAAGACCTTGTTTCTGAGGATATATTGTCTGAATTTCTTAACAGCTCTGACTAAGGTGTAAGCCTACTTCTCCACACTTGGTTATCTTAGTTCTGCATCCTTTAGTGGTGCACTCATGAATGTTATGGGATGTTCATTTCCTTGATCATATTTTTTAGTCAACATAGCAGCATAGGAGTGATCTGAAGCAAACAAATATATATAGAATGGCTTAGCATAATATGGACTCACCAAAATTGGAGCTTCAGCAATAGCCCTTTTTATCTCTGCAAATGCTTCCTTAGCTTCCGCACTCCATTCAACTTTGGCTTCTTACTTCAACATTGCATTTAGTGGCTTGACTATTTCTGCAAATCTAGTGATGAACTTCCTTACAAAGTTGATTTTTCCAAAGAATGATTTCATTTCTTTCTTGCTAGCAGGTGGCTGCATCTTGAGTATAGCTTCCACTTGTTTTGGATCAATGGAAATTCCTTTCTCAGAGATAACGTGCCCCAGCAATTTTCCCTTTGTAACTCCAAATATGCATTTCTTTGGATTGAGAGATATACCAAACTCTCTACACTTCTGAAACACTTTGCATAAATCTGCTATATGATCACCTCTCTTTTTTTAGAAGACTATCAAATCATCCATATAAATGATTATTCATTTACCAATTGTGTCTTTAAAGGCAATGTCCATAGCCCTCTGAAATGTGGCTCCAACATTAATCAAACCAAAGGGCATTCTCCTGTAGGAAAAAGTGCCCCACTTGGTGGTGAAAGTAGTTTTATGTCTGTCCTCATATTGCACCATAACTTGATTGTATCCCAAGTAACCATCCAAGAAAGACATCATCTAAGATCCATTGACAATCTGAAGTACTTCATCCAGCGAGGGTATTGGATAAATATATTTTCTTGATGCTCTGTTAAGGTTCCTAAAATCCACACAGAGTCTTATTTCACCATTCTTTTTTCTTACAAGAACCAAGTTTGCAACCCAGGTTGAATGTCTAACTGGAAATATGATTATGGAAGATAGCAACTTTTGCACTTCCTTTTGAATTACTGGTTCCAGTGGAGCATTGATGGGCCTCTGCCTCTGCCTAAAGGGTCTTATTCTTGGATTGAGAGGGATAGTGTGAGTTATAATTGATGTGTCATAGGTCTTCAATACTTCATAACTCCAGGCTATCACATCTTGATATGTATGTAATGTGTCAATTATTCCTTTCCTCTCTTTTGGAGTACATACTTTACCAATGAAGACATTCCTAACATCCTCATGAGTTCCCATATTATACTTTTCACATTGTCCACTGATGGAATCTTTCTTGGCATCCTGCTCTTGATCTCTAACCTTATCTAGATCAAAAATCCTTTCTAACTGCACCATTCCTCTGGGAATAGTATTGATCTTTAGATTAATTACCCCTTCCAAATCCATCTCCACTTCTTGGTGTTCAGTTTCATCAATAATTTGAGAAGCAAAGACATCTGAGCTTGTGATAAAATCCAAAATGTGCTTATCATCTTCAAATACCTAGAAATTAGTAACGTTGTCAGGTACTGAAGGTACTGGGGTCAGTTCCACCATAAACTTCTTCAATCCAAAAAGAGACAAAGGTTGCAATGTACTAGCTGCCTGAGAAAGGGAGTCAACTATTTGGTTTTTATTATGTGGGATCAATTGAATGTTGGAGGCATCAAATCCTTCAATAAGGTCCCATACTCTGTGTCTATAATTGGTCATTCTTCTGTCATGACAAGAGTACTATCTCCTAACTTGCTTAACTAGTAACTCATAATCCCCAAAGACTTGCAAAATCTTGACCTTTTTCTTTAGTGCCATGAGCAACCCATGGACCAAAGCCTCATATTCTGCTACATTATTCGTACAATGAAATTGAAGTCTATGAGTAGCAAAGAAAGTTTTACCTCTTGGACTGATTAGCTCAAATCTTGCCCCAGCTCCTTGCTTTGATTTGGATCCGTCAAATCTTAAAGTCCAACAACTAGCAACTACAAACTTCCTTCTTGTATCTCTTGCACTATTGTTGCTGGAAGGTTCTTAAGAAAGAATCACCTTTTTTCCTTTAGGATCCTCTTGGACATTCTGGATATTAATTTTGACTGCTGGAGTGGGGTTGATACACTTCTGTATTTGTTCTACTGTAGCCTAGCACAAGCAACAGTCCAATTATGAATGGGAGGCATTATGAACCCTACACCAATTTGGGAAGAGTAGTTCTCCAAAATTCATTCCTCTACCCAACTGAACCTGATCTTCAATGAACTTTTGAATGAATTCTTGGAAATTATCTAGTAAACTGAGCTGAATATCTTCAGGATCATCATCATTTTCAACTGGCTCCACCAGAGCTTCAATTCTACTTGATTCTGTTGTGAGATCAATAGGCACAACATGTAACATAGGGATTTCTTCTACCTCAGATTCCTCAAAAGGGGTTGCAAGCACATAATTTCCCATGCTCACCTCCGATATTAGAATTTCATTGGAGGTATTTTGATATTCTGTAATCATGTATTTCATCCTGAGTTCCCTTTCAATCCTGCTCTAATTTGGCACTCCCTTCCAGGGAAGCCACATGTGAGAGTGATCAGTTGATACATATCCATTCAAGGCCCTGGTAAAGCCTCTTCCCAGAATTAGGCCATAAGCATCGGGTATATCCGCCACCTATATATTAATAACTTGCTGAATTCTAGGGTAAGAGGCAACCTGCATATGAATCATGTTCAATTCCCCTACAACATTAACTTCAGTTCTATCCAGCTGAGTAACTTTCTTTTGGGAATCAACAGGAGTAATACCCAAATCTCTACAGACACCAAAGGGCATTACATTGGTAGAAGCACCTGAATCTAACAAACAGTTGTGCAAGTTCTTACCAAATATATGAATAGAGATCAGAAATGGAAGAGTGTTTGTTTTCCCTTGAAACAGAGTTAAGGGAGTATCCACCTAAGCGACCTAAGTTTTGTCCTTCTCTTTCCCTTTATCTCTAGGTGGTATATGAATCTGGTTTTGAATATGATTCTGCCCTTTTACTAGTTGGGAACTAAATGCTTTATTAACACTCTCACTGACTGATTTATCTTGTGATATGGAATTTTCATTATAAGCTCCTAGAACTGCATTCCTAATGGTTGGAACTCTCAATAACTCAAATACAGAGAGACTTACCTTTAGTTTTCTGAGTTCTTCTACAACATATATGGCCAATTGTTCCTCACTCAGATCAGCAGGGGTCTCCTTTGGGTATTCCACCACCTTATCCTTGTTTGCATCAACACCTTTCCCTTTTGACATGTCCATATGTCCTTGATCTTTAGATAAATATTGCCTAGACACCTGAGGATGTGGCAGATTATTGTTGGCATTAGGATCTGGAGGCGTAGTGAAGTTGTTCAGTGGAATGGAGGTGGTGAAGGGGCTCCAGCCTATGGACATCTATGTGGCAGGTCCCTCAAATCATAATTCTTAACAAGTCTCTGGAAGGTCTGTAGCTCTTCAACATAAGCTTCTTCTTCATCCAAGGGGCCATTGTCATTCACTGGATTTTCATCAAACAACTGTGTAATCTCATCCCCATTACACACCTTGTCTACCTCTTCCTTCAGCTGGATTGATTCTTCTTTAGGTACATTTTCCTTGCTTTGTGGAAAAGGAGCATGATTCAATACCAACACTGATGAATCATAGGGAGTAGATGGCACCATTTCCTGACTACTTGCACTATTCTCCACGTCATACTGAAAGATTGAAGCTATTGTCTGGAACTCTTGACAATCTAACTCAGAATGTTGACTTGTTTTATGAAGCCTACACCATTCTGATAAAGTAGCCTCAGCTAAATATACACCACTTGGAGGATTCTCTTTGTTGACTGGCTGATTGACTGGCTGATACAATGGGGTGGGAATACCTCCATTATTAGGCCTCGTATTCCAAGTCCTATTTTGTCTAGGTGGATTTCTCATGTCGAACCCTTGTCCTCCAACTTTCCCTCTATCAAAGTTCTAGCCTGAGGATTGTCCTTTATCATAATTATGTTCTCTATGATTATTATACCCTCTGTCATTATTATATCATCTTTTGTTGTTATATGCCCTTTAAGAATGTTTCCCCCTATCAAAATGTTGTCCTTGTTGATTTTCTCGACTTTCTCTACTATGATTAGACTGCATATTTATCTGAGCAGCCTACAGTTAACTGTTTGGGTTCCTCAAATAAGTTACCTCAATATTCAACTTCTTCACTTGTTTAGTCAATTCATCCAGTCTCTCCTTGTCAATATTTCTATATGGAGGTTGGTTTGCATTATTTTGGGGATATCCTACTGCAATATTGAAATTCAGTGATTGGTTTAATACTTCATAATTTTGTAGATACATGGGAAAAATAGCCTGAGGTTGTGGATGAAGAGGCTAATTTACATTTTGTTGAGGGTAGTTGATTGTGGGTGGAACTTGACTCACAATAGAATCTGGGTGAGGCACCAAACACAACTGAGGTATTGGATTCATGATGGGAGTGTGATTAGCGAGAGCCTGGTTGAGAGTTGGGACTTGTCCAGGGTGAGCAGCAGGTCCTAATGATGGTAAAGTCCTAGAAAAATGTTTCCTTAAAGCAGTTCTAACCTTCATAGCCTCTGTGTATGTATCAAGTAGGGTATTAGGAGGGTTGTTTCTCCATTTCATGAAGGTAGTTGTTATATTGTCAAGTCCCTCATAATAGACTTCTAAAGTAGTGGGCTCGTCAACGACATAAGGGGTCTACAGTAGGGTATAGGCATGATGAAACCTGTTGTTAAAGGACCCTATAGGCTCATGCACTTCTCTCTTAACATTAGTGAACTAAAGATAGAGCTCATTGGGACTAATGGGAATCCTAAACTTCTACAAGAATACAGTCTCTAGTTCAGTCCAATTCTAGATAGACCCAACAGGTAAATGATTGTACCAATAGAATGCATCATCTCCCAAGGAATAAGGAAAGATTCTACATGCTACATCCTCATGATTGATTCCTCTATCCTTAAGGCCAATCTTAAATATCTTGATATGTTCCTCAACAGTTCTATTGGAATCATTAACATGGAACTTTGAACAAAAGTGTTCAGGGTTCTTCGACATGACATTGTAATTAGAAAAAGTCAATGGAGATGGGTTATTAGCTAGGAAAGCCATTGGTGGAGGTGGGGGTGGTAATGGCTAATTTATGGCTGGCTGAGGTTGTTGAATGGGAATGTCCTCAGACTTAGATGAAGATGAACTTGATGAAGATGGGGATGATGGAGATGATGGAGGTGTTTGGGTGGATGATGATTCTCCCCTTTTGTTGGTCCTTATTGATCTAGTAGGGACTGGTAATTCTTGAAATTCCTCCTCTCCTAGAGTAGATCCGGTTCTTCTTCTGAATCTTTCAGGAGAGATGGCGGACAAAAATTGATCTAGCTTGCTTATTCATGCCCTCCTTCTAGCACCAATCTGTTGATGGTGTTTTCTGGACAGCAATAACTCAGATAAAATATAATATCCTATCTCTCTTGAAAGGTAAATCTCTATCAACAAACCTTAAGAGATAACCCCAAGGTCTCTAATGTTAGGTCTTGACAATGCATAAACAGCTCAGTGATAAATCTAAAAATGTTGGTAATCACAATGGGACCTTACTACAAGCAAATACAGAATCTTTAATTTATCAGATCTAGCAATATGATGATACTTCAATCCTAAATCTAACCCAAATGATAAAAGAAATAACAAAAGATAAGGGTTTCAGAGAGATTTCTAAATTTAACACTAAACCTAAGATTAACAATGCAAATGACAAACACTTGAAATGGACCAATCCCTCAGAAACTGATTTCTACTTGACCTAGATGGATCTGCAATCTTATAGAAACAATGCAATATTCTAAGGTACTAAAGATTTTAAGATCATGAACATTCATTCAAAACAACCCTATTGCAATCAAAATGAATAAACCTCCACAATTGAACTAAGCACAATGAAAATAAAAGTCCAGGCTAACTTTACAAAGCAACTAACAATCAATTGGTTATGAAAAGTATGGACTAGGGATTGTTGCAAACACATCAAGTACTAAATCATAATCATTATCAGTTTATCTAACATTAAACGTAATGCATTTATCAAATAACTTAAGCAATTCCAAAGATAGAATCACAAGAACCATGCCAGATAAAATTCAACACAAGAAAGGCACCAAATCACAATGTCTTCACTTGCATTAAATTACCCAAAGTAGCAACAATTCCAGTATTTTGTTACAACACTTGCTTGAAAATGAACTAACTTCTAACTCTTTCTCTACTGCTTAATTCTCTCTAGTATCAAAACCATCTATCTAGCCCTTACAAATGAGGTAGAATACCATATTAATAGAAACCCCCCAAGGCATGTCGGCCAAATTAGAATTTACAATAATAATAAATGGCCAAAAAACAAGTCGGCCAAGAGGAATTCAAAATAAAATAGAATATGCATTAAATGCATGAACTCCAACCAGGTCGGCCTGGGATTTCCAATATAGCTTGGACCAATGCATGCAAAATAATAGGGAAGCACAAATTCTGGTGTAGCCTTGCATTAACTGCTTTCCCCTTTGTCTTTATTTTGATCCACCCTATCATACACCATCACAAGCACCCTGTCCAAGTTGGCCACAGGTGGGAGAGGTAAAACCTTAAATCTCCTTTCAATAGATTTAATATTTTCTCTTGATTACTCCACCGACTTATCCCACTCAACCCTACTGGTTTGATATTTCTCAATGACTGAAATATAAGTGGCCGCATCATCCAACTAATGCTCAGTAGCTAGATCCTCAATGACTAGAGAATATACATCTTGCCACCATTTTCTCAACTACTCAAAGCTCAAATGATTTGGTGTGAACTACCTTCTCCCTGTCATCACCTCAAAGAAAGAAATGCATCTATTATAGATATCAGTCAGGGCATCCTCAATTTTCCTCCTCTACTTATATATCTTCTTCAAAACCTTTTTCCTTATTTGCAAAGCTTCAAACCATTCCCAAGGTTCTGCAGCTCTGGAGGAAGGGAGAATTCCATCACTCACCAGCTTATCCTTAGTGTATTCCATGATGGTCTTGGTCTTCTGCAACAGGAGATCTACATCCTCTTTATCTTGAGTCAATAAATCTTTCAACCAATCTATTTCCCTCATTACATCTCCTCTGGTTGAAAGGATGTTGTATATGCATAAAATTGGTCATGTTTAATATCTTCTTGCAAAGTATTCTGGCAGGTTTCTGCATTCTGAGTTCGGCATTCAGAAAAATTCCACATTTTAGTGCATCTGAGACTTTCTGCAGCGCTTCTGGGACTGTAATTTCTTTCTATTTTCGTAGGTAGTCCAGCGCATCTGGGGACTGTTTCAGCGCTTTTGAGAGTTATTTTAGCACATATGAGGGACATAATAATGCATTTAGTCCATTTCATCTCAAAGTTAAATTTTTGTTTATTAAAATGGCACATTTAATGAGTGTTTTAGCGCTTTTAAGGTATGATTGAGCGCATTGGTTGTCTATTTCTGCGCATCTTGGGTCCATTTGTCTGTAGTTTTGTGTTCTTTTAGCACTTTTAAGGATTGTTTTGGCATATTTAGGAAATTTATGTGGCGCATCTAAGGTCTTTTTTAGCGCTTATAAGTTCTATTTTGGCGCATTTAAGGTCTGTTTGAGCGCATCTAAGGTCTTTTTTAGCGCTTATAATTTCTGTTTCTACGCATTTAAGGTATGTTTCTGTGCATCTGGTTGTAACACAAAAAATAGAATTCTAAGTCTAATGCCTTCCGCAGACATAATTTTCTCTGGTTAAAAAGAAGCAATCCTAGGATAGCCACGTTCGGATAAAAACTGATCAATCCTAGGATAGGCATGGAACTTAAAATGAAGCAATCTAGGATAGACACCATACAATGATTTTTGCAGTTAAAATTGAACAATTTGTTTTTTTGAAGCAATATCTTCACTTAGATTAGATCATTGTGATTTAGAATTTAAAAAGAACATTTGTTTGCTTTGTCTATGGCAATAGGTCTATGCTCTCCCCTTAACTGGGTGATCAAAATACCAGACTTGCCTTTTCAATTTCATGCAAATTTACTGCTTTGATTACATCCTTTAGAGAGTTTTCCGTAGTGGGAAAAAGTACTCACCCTACGGGAACGACTCAAGTGGGTTCAAGCCAAAGCCAAGCTATTCCACCCCACTATAAAATTTAAAGTAAATCTGGGGAAACCCTCTTTTACCGGTAGGGTGCAAGATAACCATCCTCAAAGCCTTTGTTCTAAAGGTTGGGAGGTCTCCTGAGGGAGTTTATTATTGCCGCACCGAATGGAAATCCTTACTATGAACCTAGTGTAGTAGCCAACCGAAGTCAGTTTCCGAACATACTAATAATCACAGTGCAAGGGGAGGGAAGAATCTACCCCCAAGACACTCACCATATAACTACCAAGGATTGTTTGCTCAGGGGATCTAGTATCCACTTCCATCACTCTGAGCACACATCTGGAAAAGACAAAAACACGGGCACCCTTTTGGGGGTGACACAACTGTTTGAGTCGACGCAGTTCTAAGATGTGAGTTGTTGATTACTAGTATGACCTACTTGAGTACTAAGAGTGAGTCTACTTGAATTGTCTTTCATGTGCTAAACCTGTGAAAACACTTGCTGAAAAACATTTTCTCGATCAAACACTTGATGTTAGTATAGGGTTTTAAAAACAATTGTTTTTCAGAATGTTTGTTGTGTCTTCCATTACATTAACTCAGATAAAAGATCATCTGAAATGAACATGAAGAACAACAATTGAAACCTTTCAAAATCCATTCACATCTTTGGTCTAGTAATGTTCTCAATATTTTTTCTCATGCTTAGGAAGTTGAAATCAACAAAGTTTGTCAAGAAATCAATTTCCACTAGAATCAAGAAACCCAAGAAACAATTAGGGTACAAGAAGTCATCGCAAAGAAGAAAATTTTTGTAGAAAAGTTGCCACGTCTTGCTTCATTTTCATGAATTTCTTCATAGATACCAAGACTTCGTTAGGGGGTTCACTAACGAGTATGTTGTACATCCCTTGGATTCTCGAGCTTATTATCAAAGATTAGCTCTATCTCAATGGCATAATCTTAATCAACCTCTTGAGTTTGACAATATACCACAACCTTCTATTGAGTATCCCTCACATCCTAGTCAAATCCTCCAGTGATCTTGAACTCTTCCTTCAAAAACAAAGATCAAATCTTTAAGAGTGCATCTTCCAAAACAAATTTTCTGATTATTGATTCAACTTCCCCAACAGGATTCTGACATCCTTCATCATCGGAAGCCATAATCAAGAATTAGGAAACATCTTTGATCATATCATAAGATTCCCATCTTATCAGATCAAAATATCATCATTGTCATACTCATCAAAACTGTGATCTAAGTTTAGAAGATTTCTTCAAAATCACATGCCTATCTTCACAAGATCTCAATACATCAAATCGAGGGAGAAAATCCAACAAGAAGGTCATACTCAAAACACTCAAGAAGAAGGTGAAACAAGTAATCCTCTCTACAGTATGAGTCGTAATCCACTTTTCAACAACGACATGGATAACAGAGAAGAAAATCCCTTCCACAAGTACAAAGCCATAAACAATACTCCTGTCGATAGTGATGATGAACATGAGGATGAATGCCACCTTAGAGAAGCTGAGCAAGATCCCAAATTTTACAAGGCCATAGAAAAGATCTTGCAACGTGATAAAGAAAAATATTTCCTCTATCTAGCTGACCAAGGAGCTAAATTACCACATGAATTTAATACTGAGATTTTGAAGAACAAACCTGAAGAAAAACCCCCATCTGATCTTAGTGCTTTGACTCAACAAATCAAAGCACTTCAAGGACAAGTTAAAGAGTTACAAGGGGGAACCACCACAAAGAAATATACTCTTTAGGACATTTGTCCTTATCCTTTCGATCGAAGTCTCAACATGATTCCATTTCCCAAACATTGTGAAATTCCAAAATTTGATCGTTATAATAGGAAATCAGATCTAATCGATCATGTTAGACTTCTAAAACATGACTTTAGAGTTCGCTTATGAGGACACTTACTTGATGCATTTGTTTCCTAGGAGTCTTGGAGGACACTCTATGGAATGGCTATCAAAAATCACACCTCTTATCAGAACATTTGAAGAATTAATCAATATGTTTATATCACAATATGCCTACAACATACAACACCAGATCACCATGATAGATCTCTGCAAAGTTGCGCAAAAGCCTCGTGAATCTTTCATTACTTTTCTTTAGAGATGGGGAAGAATGTTCGCCAGATATCCGCATCCTGTTCCTGAAAAAGAAAAGATGGTCACCTTCATTAACAGTTTGAATTCAGAGATGAGCTATCATTTGAATTTACATTGTCCTACCTCTTTTGGGAAACTAATCGAAGATGCTATAACCATTGAAAGTGCATTGGTCAAAAGAGGAACAATAAAACTTGACAAAGACAATCCTAGCTCATACAATCATCACAATAATCAGGACAAGTCTAAATTCTGGACTCGCAACAAAAATGTGTTGAATGATGGTGTTGTTGATGCAAATCAGGTCTTGACCAAGCCATTTGTCCTTAGTATTCCAGATACTCAGCACAACAACAATGTCAACTTGATAGCAAATCAAGGAAACAATCCTCCTTCGAGAAACAATGTGAATCAAAACTCTACTCCCAATCAAGGGATTTCCAAAAGTCAAGGTTACCGGGGAACCAATAACAATAACAACTCCTTAGGGAATACCTCGAATACAGCTGCACAATGATTTTCATTCTTCTCGAATAGAAGAACTTACACTTCATTGGGTCAATCTTTGGAATCTGTGTTCAAAGAGTTGATGGAAAAAATGTCATTACTCTACCGCCTCAACGAAACTATGAACCCAGTGTAAAACCTCCATCATGGAATGAGGCATACTATTGCGATTATCATCGATGTAAAGGTCATCGAACAAATAACTGTCAAGCATTGAAGAATACCATTCAAGACTTAATCGACAATGACATCATTACAGTAAAAGGACACCAACAATCAAACACATACCACCAAGCATTTCACAACCCTTTGCCCAACTATCAAAAGGGTGAGTCTTCTGAAAAAAATGTGAATCATGTCAATGATGATCATATAATCAACCATCTCTACACAGACGATGAGCGGGTAAATGTCATCAAAGTCAACAAGAAGATGGAATATAGAGAAGTTAATGCAACAACGAGGGTGCAAGCTAAGGTTGTCTTAAAGGGCACCTCTTCGAAATCCATTGAACCTCCACCTCAACATTCATATGATTTGGTCAACCAACTTCGGAAAACTCCTGCTCAAATCTCTATCTTTGAACTCTTAAAAATTTCCCCAGCGCATAAGGAAATTCTTGAAAAAGCCCTCTTTGAAACAACTGTATCCACTGATTTGGATGTGGACCAATTTCAAGCCATGGTAGGACACTTTTCCTCACCCACTTGCCTCTCATTCTCTGAAAAAGATGATGTTTCCATAACTCATCCCCACAACTCATCATTGTACTTAGAAGTCATGGTCCATAAGTTTCGTGTTAGACGGGTTCTAATAGATGGAGGTGCTGGTCTCAATATCTGTACCATGAAATTGGTTAAAGCCTTAGGATTTTCTGAGGACTCCATTGATTTCAGAAGAAAGATCACCATTAAAGCTTATGATGATGAAGAAAGAGCATCCAAGGGTCTAATCATGCTGCCAATCAGAGTGGGTCCTATTATAAAAAATACTTTCTGCCAAGTTTTGGATCATGATCTGGCATACATCTTGTTGGGTCGTCCTTGGATCCATGAAATGTAAGTTGTCCCATCAACCTATCATCAATGTTTAAAGTTCCCTTATGATGGACAGGAAATCACAATATCAGCTAATAATTCCAACATTCAAACTTGTGCCAACATAAAAGCCAATCAAGATACTTTGGTTCCTAACAATCGAGAAGCTCATGCTTGTACTTCTCTAAAGATTGACACACAAATTAGTGAATTAACCAATAGTTTTGATAAGAAATTGAAATTCAAAGACCATGGGGTCGGAGAATATTCTCTTTGTCTTTCCAATTTACCTATATCGCCTCGTTCACATGGACAACCGTCTATCAAAGAACATCAAATATCAGCAGCATCAACATCAAAGCAATCACCAACAGAGCCAATCACAAAGTTTAATGGACAATTCATCAAAGAGAAATTCCCCATGGAAGATCCTGAGGATACAGAAATTCTAAACTGGCTCTATAAAGATGAAGATGAAGTAGTTTGTAATGTCAAATTACCCACAGAAAAATATGGAAAAGGGTATTCAATCATGCAGAAGATGGGTTATGATAAAGGTCCTATCGGAAAAAGGAAAGGAGTAGTTGAACCTATTCACCTCCACAGACTCACTGTAAAGCAGAAAACTGGATTAGGTTATGATACTCACTCCAAAGAAAGCACATCCAAACAACTACATGGCACTGTCTTCACGTTGCAAGAAGGCTCAGATTCACAAGAAGCATGTTTGGCAATGGTTCAGAACTTCTTGGATAACAATTCTGACACAGACTCTACTGAATATGAATGGGATACCATTTACAATGATGAGTTCTGGAGGGATAAAGAGGTTGATGTAATACACCAATATGCCCCAACTCTAATTGAAGGTCAAGGTTCAGAGACCCAAACATGAGAGTCTGAACTACAAAGTCACTATGATTCTAGTGATACTGAGTCAGATCTAAACGAACAAGATTATCATGAGGACAGTACCATCATTGACCTACCTCATACCTCGGATCCTACGATCAACTCCATTATGACCATAACCATAGCCAATTTCACGCAACCCAATGACCCTATACCTTTGAGTTATCCTGATCTCATTGATTGGGATTCATCCGAACCTATCAACATACCAATGTTTCCAAGTGATGAAGTTATTGTAAACTTCCTTTCCGCAGAGGACGTAAATGATTGTTCCACTAGAGATTTTCAGCATAAAGTCTTTGACCAAGAGGGTGTCAATTGTCCCAGCTGCAAAAATAGAATTAAAAACAAAAGATCTAATGGTGAAAACCATAATCTGGCAGTATTAGATCAAACAAAAGATAAAATAAAGAGCGTATCGGATGGTGAAAACATTTTTAAGGCACCAGACGATGGGAATCTTGACACTCTCCTAGAGCATTATCATGAGCGATCACCTATTTTGATTGAGCCTATAAATACCATCAATCTTGAAACTTCAGACAAACCAAGAATTTTACAGCTGGCTGCATCAATGACAGAAAAAGAAATACCAGAGTTCATGGAATTTCTAAAAACAAATCAAGTCAACTTTGTTTGGTTTTACGCAGACATGCCCGGTCTTGATCCCGACCTTATCATGCATCACTTGTCTATCAAACCAGGGGTTAAGCCTGTGAAACAAAAGCTCAGAAAGATGCACCCCCATATTGAATTATTGGTTAAGGAAGAACTAAGAAAACTCCTTGATGTGGGCTTCATAAGATCAATTGACTATGCAGAATGGATCTCTAATATTGTTCCTGTATCCAAGCCAGATAAGAGTGTCAGAGTGTGCACCGATTTCAGAGATCTCAATAAAGCATGCCCTAAGGATGACTTCCCACTGCCAAACATCGACACTATAGTTGATTTGACAGCTGGCCATGCCATGTATTCATTAATGGATGGTTTTTCTGGTTACAACCAAATCAAGATTGCACCCGAAGACCAGGAGAAAACAGCTTTCACATGTCCATGGGGAACTTACTGTTGGAATTTCATGCCTTTTGGTCTTAAAAATGCTGGGGCCACTTACCAAAGAGCCATGACTACAATCTTTCACGACATGATACACACATTCATGGAAGATTATGTAGATGATATCTTGGCAAAATCATACACCAGAGAAGGACATCTAGAAATATTGTCCAAGATATTTGCAAGACTGGAGAAATTAAAAGTTCATCTCAATCCCAAGAAATGTGTCTTTGGGGTCACATTTGGAAATCTCTTAGGGTATATCGTGTCAGAAAAAGGAATTGAAGTAGATCCTGCTAAAGTTTAGGTGATCATGGAAATGCCTTCCCCAAAGAACATCAGTCAATTAAGATCATTACAGGGATGGCTTCACTCTATCCGTAGATTCATTGCATAACTAGCTGACAATAGTCTACCGTTCACCCATCTACTGCATAAGAATGTTCCTTTCAAGTGGGATGACAAGTGTGAATTGGCTTTTCAACAAATCAAACAATACTTAATGACTCCACCAGTTCTAGTACCACCGAATCCAGACAAACCATTGATCTTATATATTGCAGTAACAGAAACATCCTTGGGTGCATTGCTAGCGCAAGAAGACTCCACAGGAAAAGAACGTGCAATTTATTATATCAGTAGAACACTCACAAGTCATGAGCTCAGCTACACTACCATCGAGAAGGCTTGTCTAGCAGTAGTCTTTGCTTCACAGAAATTTCGGCATTACATGTTAACTCATACAATCAATTTGGTTTCAAAAATTGATCCACTCAAATATTTGTTAAGCAAAGCATCATTGACAGGAAGGTTATCAAAATGGGTAATGATTCCGAGTGAGTTTGACATCCATTATATTAATCACAAGGCAATCAAAGAACAAGTTATCACTGATCAACTAGCTAAAGCACCACTGCAAATAGACCATCCTCTGCACATTGAATTTCTAAATGCTGATGTCTTTACTGCCGAATCCAAACAACCATGGTCCTTATATTTTGATGGTTCTTTCACTCAACATGGATTAGGGGTAGGCATACTTTTCATCACCCCTCAAGGGAATACCATTCCTCGATCATATAGGTTGATGTTTCCATGCACCAACAACATAGCTGAATATGAAGCATTAATCACGGGACTAAAGATTGCATTGGAATGGAGGATTACAGAACTACAAGTGTATGGTGACTCACAGTTGGTCATTTATCAGATCAATGACGAATATCAGACCAAAGATGATAAACTGTTGCCATATAAAAATATGGTTGATGACTTCAAGAAGTACTTTGTGGACGTCAAATTCACACAAATTCCAAGGCTTGATAACAAAGCAGCTGACGCCATGGCTACGATCACATCATTGTTGTAGCTCCCAGAAACTCAGACTCACTATGAATTTCTAGTGGAACAATCATTTACACCTGCCTATAACACACCCGAAAGCCAAATCATTTGCCACGTGGTAGGATCCGATTCACCTTGGTATGTCAAGATTTATGCCTACCTAAAAGATGATATTTTACCACCTGACTTATCCCATAACCAAAAGCAAAATTTCATCTGCCAATCTTCTCGCTACACCCTTATTGCCGACACCCTTTATCGTCATGGTCTTGATGGTACTTTGCTTCGATGTCTTGAACGTGACAAATCTGACAAAGCTTTACAAGTTCACAGTGGCATTTGTGGTACTCATTCGAGTGGACTGATCTTATCTAAGAAATTGAGTAGAATGGGTTACTATTGGCCTACAATGGAAAGGGAATCATTCACTTTTGTGAAAACATGCTCAAAATGCCAGATTCATGGGAACTTCATTCATGCTCCTGCACAAGAACTACAACTATTCACGCCAACCTGGCCATTTTCCCAATGGGGGTTAGATCTAGTAGGTAAGATACATCCTTCGTCATCGAACGGGCATAAGTTCATCATCACAGCCACAAAATATTTTACCAAATGGATTGAGGCAGTACCTCTGACTAAAGTTACCGGAAAACAAATATCATCGTTTATACTGAACTATATCATTTGTCGGTATGGCATTCCCAACTCCATTATTACAGATAATGGACGACCTTTTAAGAATCAAGATGTGGATGAATTTTGTGAGAGATTTCACATTCAACATAGATATTCAATACCTTACTATCCACAAGGAAATGGCCAAGCAGAGGCCTCAAATAAAATAATCTTGAAAATCTTGAAGAAGACTGTGAATGATGCAGGGAAAGATTGGCATGTTCAACTCAATCCTGCCTTATGGGCTTATAGAACTAGTGTCTGCATGCCAACAGGAGCAATACTATTTGCTCTTGTCTATGGAGCAGAAGCCATCCTACCTCTAGAAGTTGAAATCCCATCACTCAGAGTATCACTGAAAGGTCTCACAACAGATGATGAATATAGAGTTTCCTGACTCCAAGAACTAGAACTCCTAGATGAAAAGAGACAAAGAGCAGCTGACCATTTGAAAGCATACCAACAGATGATGTCTCACAGTTACAACCACAAAGTAAAGCCACGTACCTTTCAGGTGGGTGATCTGGTTTTGAAAGAAAACCCATGAAATCAGCAAGTCAGAGAAAAGAAAGGAAAATTTGAACCAAATTGGCTAGGTCCTTATGTGGTTATCGTTGTCTACGGTTCAAGAGCATACAAACTATCAACACAAGAAGGGGACCTGTTTGACGAACCCATCAATAGCATGCACCTGAAAAAGTATTATGTATGAAGTGGTTATCATTGGCAGAAAAAGTCCTGAAGAAATCCAAAAACAACAGAAAAAGTCCTGAAGAAATCCAAAAATAGTAGAAAAAGTCCTGAAGAAATCCAAAATCAACAGAAAAAGTCCTGAAAAACAATCTAAAAATAGCAGACAAAGTCCTGAAAAAATGGTTACCCTGGTGAAAACCTGGCAAACAGGCATCTCAGTAGCGTAAAAAAAAAAACATCATAGGATGAAAACCTGACAACAGGCAGTCTATTGACATGAAAAATGCAATAACAAAAAATAATGAAAATCTGGCAAACAGACGCTATTTGTAGCTCTCTGTCTATTAGTTCATATTCTGCACTTGGCTTTTCAGCTTTCCTTTCCGTGCATCTTCCCATCATCTTAGGTCCATACCAGCATCATGCTATCATCATTTGCCTAGAACGATAATGTCTTACCATGGCTTGATTATTGTACATATTCATTCCAGCAAATTGTGTCAATACTATGGGAAAACATTGACATACTGGGGGCAATCAACTTTCAGAAAACAACTAGACAAGGACATCAAATCCAATCATGCAAACAAACAAACAAATCATATCAGATGAACAAACTATCCAATCATCGATCCGTATCAAAACAGTTTTCAGCAAGTACCATATCATGACTCATATCTAGATGATCTAAAATTTGAATAATGTTTGGAATAAGACTTTTTCATTTTGAACAATGGTTGTTTAAATTTTGATATCATCTCTCTGGAGTACACTCGATGATGTACTGAACTAGAGTGGCAAGGAAAGAGGATGATTTTTCTTTGTCTGTTGTCTTGAGGTTAACTATCTATCTGTTGCAAATATGTCACGAGACATGATTTCCAAAGAAATATCATCGATGACAGTTCCACATTTGCATCAGAAAGTGGTTAATCTTTGACTGTTTATGCAAGAAATGCTCAGGTCATCTCAGTTCAAATATACTTTGATGCTTGTGTTCACTTGCTATATCAAAAAAACATGAAAGTTGTACTTAGGTCATCATTGGTGCTAATCTCCCCTCTGATGCTTGTACATACTTCCAACATTTTAACGCTCTATGATGATCTAAGAAAGGTACCAAAAGGCTCAATGATTGGTTTTCTTCATTTAGTTGCATTTCATTTTAGCTCAGTGTACATATATCTACATACTGGATTTGCATCAGAGTTTTTAAAGGGCTAACAATAACATCAACGGCTGTCATGTCTCTTTGGACTATTTGTGGAGGACATTCGGACATTTGTTTCATTATCACCTCTCATTTCGTTATCATTTCATCTTCATTATCATTTCATCTAGGTTCTATCATCTATCATTTGCCATTCATTTACATATCATTTGGGATCCATTATTCAAAATTCTTTATTTATTATCATTTTTCATTTATCATTTTACCATTTATCATTTATCATTTTATATCATTTTCCATTATCGTTTCATAATCATCTCATATCATCTATCGTCTTCATATAATTATCATATCCATTATCATTTTACCATTTCATTTATCATTTATCATTTTATCATCTCATTTCATATCATTTTCCATTATCATTTCATTATCCTTATCATTCATCATTTCAATTATCATTTCATGTCATTATCATCTATCATATTATTTCAATAACATATCATTACATTGTCAATTTCGCTCATTATCATTTATTGTTTCATTACATTTCACAACATATCATTTATCATCTTATCATATATCTCATTATCATTCATCTCATTCCATTATCATTCATCTCATTGCATTATCTTATCATTTCATTTTCTTATCATTATCATTTCATTCGCTTATCATTCATTCATTTCATTCCATTATCATTCATCTCATCATTTCATTTATCATTATCACTCATTGTCTTATCATTCATTTCATTCATATCATCTCATTTTATTATCATTATCTTTTCATCTTATTTATTTCATTACCTTTTCATTTCACTATCATTACCATTTCATTTTAGTTTGTATTTCATTTTCATGTTTATTTACATATCACTTTCATAGTATCATTTCATATTTACTTATTATTGCATTTCGTCATCATTTTCATATCATTTATCACATTACATTCCCATCATCCTATCTTCATGGCATATTACATCACAAATTCATAATACATATCATAAACACAACATTCATCTTTATTATCATCTTATATTTGAAAACCTACATATCATCACATATCACATTCCATGGTATACATTCATCATCCACCTGCATGACATCATTAGTACACATCATCAATCATCATCATAAACACATCATATCAAATCATCCTGCATATCATGTTAGTCATCAAATCATTCAAATGCATACCAAAATCCATAACTGCATATCACATAATCAACAAATCATGATAGACATCACATAAATCATCTCATAAATGCACATCACATCATCAAAAACAATCATCGCCGCTGCATATCAACACTCATCCAAAATGATACAAATGTCCAAATGCCCAAATGAAACTGCAGAGTTCAAAGGGAGATACATAGGATATGATCAATAAAATGGCATATACAGGCTCCAAAACTGATATACATCACAAGGCTAGCTGGTCGATGCCCCTGATGGAGCTAGTCCGAAAGGAGGTGGCTTGCCACTGGTACCTGCATCTGGATCTCGCTGAGGTCCAGTAACCCCTAGAATCTGAGTACGTGTCTGTGACCTGCTTTTGCTCCTAGTGTGGGACCGTGGAAATGGCTCTCTTCGCTCAGGAGGACATAACTCCTCATATCTGACTCAATAATACTCGGCCTCCCTCACCATCTCCATGCCCTCTGCAATGGCATCCTGTAACGATGCACTCTCTACAGTGCCCACCAGTCTCTGAGCTATGCCCTCGGCCTCTACCTCCCTCCATCTCAAAAAATCTCTCTCTGTGATTAGCTGAGCTATTTGTGGGTCTAGGGCAGGTGAAGCAACTGATACCTGTACCTGTGCCTGAGCCTGAGTCTAAGCCTATGCCAGCTGTGATTGCAACTATGCTATCATGCTCTGTGCCTTCTCTAACTGACCCTGAATAGTCTGCACCTGGGCCTACAAAGTGGCTATATGTGTCTATTGGGAAGAGGAGGACATCCTGATGACCGTCCGTGGTCTACCACCAGATCTGGCCCTCTGAACAACCTGGGCACTGGCTAAGCTGTCCATCCTCTGCCTCCCCTCTATCATCTCCCCTGTCATCCCTACCATCTGAGCTGTCATCATCACTATCACCCTCCTCTCTATCATCCTCCTCCTCTTCATCTCCAACCACACCCTCCTCCTCTCCGCCACCGACTGCCTGCTCTCCACCAACCACACCCTCCTATCTCCCTGCCACTGGCTGTTGTACCACTGCAATGGGCCCTAGCTCATCTAGACAAGTAAACCATGGAAATCGATGAGTATGAAAGTACACTAAGTACTCATCTAACATGCCTGCATCTATAACCTCTAGCCTGTACGCCCATACCTCTAGCTACAAACTCACATACTCTATGTATGCCACCTGGTAAGTAATACAATGTCCCCATCCAGGATCATCCTTGCGCCACCCATAATGAGCAATGCCCTGTGGCATACCCTGTATAAAACCATACTCTCTGAACCTGCAAGGCTAAAAATCGCTCGATAATGAACAGGGTCTGTCTTATCAGATACTGGGGTATACAAACAAATGACATCTCCAAGTGATCCATATCCCAAGGCTCATAGTCTGTGTATGGTCTCCATATCACTGAGTCCACATAGTCGAGCACACATCGCCAGTACTCCAACTTTCCCAGCTTGGGCTGGACAAGTGCACCTGAATACACCTCCACATATGGCCACCCTAGTAGCTTAACCCTAGAACACTCCGGCCTCGTCACTACAATATGCTCCCATGCCTAGATCTAGAGCAAATTCACACCACTAGCCAAACTAGTTGACCCTCGGTACACTACCTGATGTAGATCATGATACAGATGTGCCAAAATATAGCTCCCCCAAGAATACCTCTGTGGCTAAGTCACCATCCACTCTAGCATCCTCCCCCACCCAACTAAAAATCCCTTCGACCGATGATCCGGTCCAAGGAAGCCTCCAATAAATGCCGCCAACACAACAACTAAGGCGGGATACCTGCTGAAATCCACCCACGACACCTAATATTTGGCTATAGATGCATCACCACATATCCTCCTCAGTGCCTCAGTCCCTCCTATCTCCTTGTGGTCATAAACCACAAGGGCACCTACCACAGGAATCCCTAGAATCCTGTATACATCCTCAGGTGTCACGGTCATCTCACCCGTCGGCAAATGAAAGGTGTTATGATTGGAATGCCACCTCTCTGCCAATGCAGTCAGCATTCCCCTGTTGACTCGAATCTCTCGCGAGATAGTCAACAGAGATCCCAGTCCATAGGCACCTATCCACTATACCTCTGTAGGAGTCAACTCTCCTATTTGATCCCAACATATCGGGAACCGCTCTCTACTCTGGAGGTTGTCAAACACCTCCTATTATCATCACAATGACAACTAATCAGACTCATATCAGCGACCCATATCAAGCAACCCATATCAGTGACCCATATCACACAATCCAAACATCATTCTATTTGTATTTTGAACATAAATGCAAATATGTTTTCACATCAATCATTTACGATTTATTTTTCTATCGCAGAAAGCAAATTTATCAGGAGTCATATCAATCATTTATTACTTGTTTTCTATCAAAACAAATTTATCAAAATTCCTATCAGGAATTTACTCTTTGTCTTCTAATCAAAGAAGCATAATTATCAGTTAATCATCAACTATCAGCATGATGGAAAAACACTTTCTTTATCTATTGACCAAGGATGCAATATAGACCATCATTTTTTCATCGTGGCATTCTGCTAAAATTTTCTCAGATGCGCTAATTTGCACCTCATATGCACTAAAACTCAAAAGCGCTACAGTTTACCTCAAAAGTGCTAAAACTCATTCGACAAGCTCTTACACCCTAAAAGTGCCACTTCATTACCTATAAGTGCTAGAACTAGGGATGCACTAATACACACAGCTAATGCGCTATTTCATCACCTAAATGCACTAAAACACTAAATGTTCTCAACTACCCCACATATGCGCTACTTCGCACCCTAGAAGCGCTAATCTACCTTTATTCTAGCCAATTCCTAGATGCGCGACTCTGTGCCCTGTATGCACTAAAGTAACCTACCCAACCTACTACCCTAGAAGCGCTACTTTATACTTTGTATGCGCTAGACTGCCCGGTTTTACACTGCACCTAAACGCGTTATAGAACACCCTAGATGCGCTAACAGACACTTTGAAAGTGCTAAAACAGGCCCGCGGATGTGCTAAAATGGCATTTCTAATCCTAAATCCGCGTTAAAACTTGCAAAAAATGGATCAAATTCATAAAAATTTGAATCACAAAGAGGTTTAATCGACTTACTAGTGGTCCATATGCTGCTGGTCTCTTAAATCCTTGCGCCCGCTTGAATCTGTGAGTGTGATATGGAATCGGCATCTCGCTATGTCATTGTCAAAGCATCAAAATCACTGTAGCAAAAGAGTGAAAATGACTTCCATTTACATCCCTTTTACCTTACATAGGTCAATTAAGGTGGGCTTTTGGTGGCATTTTTTTTTTTTCTTTTCACTTTAAACTAGGGCATCTTTTACATCACTTATCAGGAGCTAAATCACTAACTCCCCAACAGACTCTCATCATCCGTGATTTACCTCCCGAGGGGGCATCATCAGCATCATCATTAAAAACATATCAGGGGCAACAATTTTTATTTTTTTTTTTGAAGCAATGCATTTTACACATCACTTCAAAGAGGGGAAAAATGTATATGCATAAAATTGGTCATGTTTAATTATTTCTGACATTTAATTAAATATTTATTATTTAATTAATTCCTCTAAAAGTCTTCTACACGTAATTAAATTTAATCAATTTAATTATAGTATTCATTCATTTTATTCTCCCACCATAATTAAATAAATCTATTTTATTTAATTATTCCACATATCTACTTGATTAAATTAAATAAATACATTTTATTTATTTAAGTTAATTATCATCTTTTGAATTTAATTAAATCTTTTTAATTAAATTTAAATATCTCTTTTCTTTCTATTTTAAAACTTTCCTCTAATTAATTAAATACTTTTATTTAATTAATGTCATTCTTTCAAATTTAATTAAATATTTTATTTAATTAAAGATCTGCTTTCTTCAAATCATAATTAGATATTCTGTTTAATTATGAAATCTTCTGATTTCCTCAAAATCTTAAATAAATATTTATTTAGTTAAGAAAAATCAACATGCACTCATAAATAAATAATTGAATTAGATAATTCATTATTTATCTTATCATAATCTTTCCATTTTTCTTCTAAAAAGATGATTTTTAAATAATCTCATCTTATCTCTTCCATTAAAATGGAAAAATATTGCTTTATTCGTTTTCTTCTATTTTCTCTTCAATCTCATCTATCTTCAACCATTTGATCTGTCAGGAATTATCACAGCCGTTGACTAACCCAACCAATCGAAATCTTTAAAAAACTCTATAAATGCACGTGCAAATCCAAGCATTGGTTACAACACAGGACGAACACAACATACACTTGCATTCTTGCATTTAGCATAGTATGCATTTTTAATCTCATTCTTCAGTAGCCTACTTCGTTGAGCTTGGCATTCCAAATCTGAGAGCAACTTGAGCAAAAACGAAACGTTGGAGATAGAGAGCAATAAGATGACTTTGGAGAGGCTGCCATAAAATAGTTTGCTTATTTTTGTTTTTCTTTTAGCTTCTTTGATTTAATATTTTATTGATTGTGTTGTTATTGATTTAGATTGATCACATATTTGATACACACAGATGTCTTTGATAGCATCATCTCCTTTAGTCTGCACCCGTTGTAACCAGTTTACTATTGCAAGAGTAGTGGTCTTCATTCTTTCCAGCTCATATATAGTTTCTTGGGGCAGGAAACCTATAGAAAAAGATGAGGAACTAATGGACTGCAAGGGTTTCATCAAATCTTCCAAATATTTCTTAAGTCTTTCATTCTCTTTCTTCAACTCCTGTTTAGCTTGTGCTTCTTTCCTCAATCTTGCAGGATCACAGCACTTGAACCCTCATATTCTTCAATATTTTGTTCCATGGAGGCAGGTCCTAGGTTGATAGTCTGCATGTTGTAATCACTCCCAGTAACCTCATCTCTATTATTTTCGGTGGCAGGAGTAGCAATGTGGACCACTCTATTGTTTGCTTCATCCCTTTCGATCTTGGAGATGACCCTGGCCTTCTTCTTTCCTTTACCTTTTCTTATTTTTTCAATTAGCTCATCCCAATTGAGAGGGGTATCATCCAAAACAATTTTTTTTCTCTTTATTTCTTTATCAAGACAACCTGGAACAGTAGACTCTAATTGTATTTCACTTTGTCCCACTTCTTCCTACTGACCCTTGAGTGTATCTTCCTGCTTCTTAGGAAACTCTTCATCTTTATCATGTTCTTCTCTGCCATACTCCTCTTCTTCATGCACTAGTGATGGAGTCATAATAGGTGATTCCTCTATCTGAAGAGGTCTGTCTTCTTCACTTCTAGCAGGAGAATCCTTATAAGTTACCAAGGGAGTTCGTAGAATTTTCTCCATTTCTACAGCTGCACTATGAAGCTCACCTTCTTGAAATTCTTCTCCCCCTTCACTTGACGGGTGCTCTACATCTACCAGTTGTTCTGATGCACCATGTGGCTCATGGAGTTGAGAAGCCTCTTTACGTTGTTCTGCAGTAGAGGTTGCTAGAGGAATATCCTTCTTTGGCACACTGTCCTTCGGAGAAGGAGTTCTTGATCTCCTTGTGTATACCTGTGTCTTCTCTCTAGAACTTTCTACATTTACCACTGTTGAAGGATCAATTTCACCTTTCTCCTTGGAAGGTCCACCCTTCTTTCCTGAAACCCTTGTTGTTTTCCTCCTTTTAGATGTTGGGACACCGTCCTTTTCTTCTCCTTCACCAGGTTCTTCCTCTACAATTTTTTCTATCTTTGAAGTAGCAGTCCTCTTCTTTTCTTTTGGTTTCCTCTATTTCTCCTACTCTTCTCCTTGGGAACCTTTGATCTTAATCTTAAAAGGAGAATCCACCTTGGTTTTTCCCTTAGGATCTTCCTCAACCAACTCCTTAGAAGTGGAATGGGATTTTAGATCCCCCATCAGATTATAAGTACATGGCACACCTTCACTTTCAAGCTCCCACACCTTGTGTTTGAGCCACAACTTGGTGTATTTCGTCAAAGGGGTCATTATTTGTTCTAATTCAGTTTTTTCTTCTTCCAGCCAGTCTACTTCTCCAATTGGCATGTCCTTAATTGGCTCATAATCGTGACTTTGGATTAAGTCTCCATCATCTTCCACCTGATCGGGAACCATTTTCACACTATACATTTGGACCACATCAACTAGGAGTCTAGAGAATTTCTTCTTTCTTACCTCAAACTCATATTTTCTATTGGCCCAGTAGTCCTCTATGTCATCTCTGTGGTGGTATTCCATGCTGGCTTTCTTTTGTGCTTCACTAGTGATATCAAAACCTAGCCTTTTGGAATGGTAAGACAACCCAAGAGTTTTCATTTCCTCCTCAGAAGCCTAAGCTAAATTAATTGAAGGGAATACCTCACTAGTACCCATCTTCAGAGGAAAATCTCCACCAAATCCAGTTTTATGCTTAACTTTCTTTACAATGGTGTCAAAGTCACATATTTTCCTCATAACCTCCAGAAGTATAACATGGTCTATGGGAAACCTTGGAAGCCTATATGGAGCTCTCTGACAACCATCTATTCTTATGTAAGAGAAGGTGAGAAACTGTATGAACCAAGCCCCATATCTTTTGATCAGCCCCTTAGCATCATTTGATATTCTCACATGCTCTGCACCTTGGAGCAATCTAGTGATGTGCATGGTGAATGCATCATTCACCCTCCTGTAACTTGGGCTTCCTAAGTGCAATTGAGGATAAACTTCATAAATTACATCCTGTCCAAATATTCCTCTTGTACTCAATCCTTTATAGGGATGGAATCTTGCAATTGGATACACTAAATAAGAAGTCATGGTGAATGTCTTAGTCTGTAGCACATTACAAATTTTTTCATGAATCGCAGTACTTATAACACCTATCCAATGATAATTAATATTTTCCTGCTCCATCCTCACAATGACATGGAACATCCAATTCTTGAACATACCCGATCTCTTTAGGCCCACCACCTAGCTAAGCAATGTGATGGCATCATAGACCTCTTGTTTAAACTTTTCCCTGTGCAAATGCTTAGGCAGTTTTGAGAAATGAGACTTTTGCTTTTCAAGCCAAGAATTGATAACTTGTTGTGACTTAATAGTCTCCTCCTCATAGTACCTTTTAGCTACCTCCATATTGAATGCTACTACATGAGATCTGTCTGGCATATCAAAAGTCTATGCAATGGAGACAGGGTTAAGATTAGCCAATACCCTCCCTTGAGGACTGAGTATCCTTTGTGAATCCTTGTCATAGTGCTGAGCACATTCCAATACCAACTCATAACATTGAACTGTGGGGGGAAATCTTGCTACATGAGATAATCTTGATTCCTTTAGTCTCCAGGCCAGAACTGGAAGATCTTCTTGTGCCATCCTTGCCTTAAACTCCTCATAGTCCCATTGACCCACATTTGTGTCTGAAACTTTAGACTAGACTGAGGCTATCTTACTTTCTGAGATCCTTTTCTTTATGTCCAATTTAACTCTTTCTACTTCTGAGATAGAGGATCCCTCCATATCACCCTTAGCCATTCCAGTTGTTGCCTTGCTAGCTTCAACCTGCATCCTTGAAATACTAACATGAAAATCCAATTGTTGATAAAATATTATTCAAATTGTTAGCTCAAAATCATAAGAAAACCATCAAATCAACTATAAATCATCAAACTAAGAAGTTTGGGATTCTAAGCAACCGGGGAAAACTAGTCTGGGAGGAACTTTAGAAAATTCTAGACCAAGAGGATTTTCCTGAAGAAGCAACGAATATCAACAATAGATCATCAAAATGAAGAAAGGATGCATATAACATTGGAATCTATCAGTTTAAAGCATGGGATGTTAAGCATTCATCACTAAATTCATCCATTTCATTCAATTTCTAAGTTCCACAAAGCATCCCAGAGAATTCAAAAAAATCCGGCCAGACCGGAATTCCGCAAAGTCCCCAAAAATCTGAATTTCAACGCACAGCCCGAAACACAAAAGGTTAGATAAAATCCAGGAAAATCCGAGGATGCAGAAATTCTGTGAAGTCCTCAGAATCCCGAAAAACCATTACTACACTTGATTTTCTTTGATACGATCAAATGTTTATGAATCTCAAATCTCTTGAGCTCAACTCGAATCCAATTCATGTTTCCTACCAACCCCTTTGGATGAAGACTACCTGAGGCGTAAAATGATGAATATTCATAACAAACCAATGATGCCCTAGATTTGACTATTGAAACCTCCGCCATGGGTGAAATGAACTAGCTCAGATTAAACTTGGATTGAGCTCGAACGCACTCAACAATGAACCAAACTAAAACTTTGACTTGTGGGGCAAGGTGTGGGAGCCATTTTAGAATGTGTACATCACTAAAATCCAACTGGTTAACTAGGGAAAAATATAAGATACCCTCAAACATCAAACACAACCCTAGTTTGAAGCATTTAATCATCAAACATGCAAAATCGAGCTCCCAAATGGACGCAAAATGTCCATTAACAACCAATCATTAACATTTCAAAGGTAGGGACCGTAGTTACATACCATAAGTAAACCAAATTCGACCACAAGGAAAATGAGCAGTGAACTCGGATGCCCTAGCGAACAAATCAAACTGAATGAAAGAAATCCAAGCACTGCAAAAAGAAAATCAAGAAATTTGAACGCCCAAATCATCAAATCTCATATGCAAGAGTTATACACAACGAAAGATGAGAGAAAATGATGCAAAATCCCCTTAAATTGAACAACACTCATGCCGCAGAGATAGTACCTAGGCGCATTAATGCCACCGACAAGACAGGCTGAAGAAATTTGGAAACCCAATGGTAAAACAAAAACTCAAAAAAATCTGGTCCATGCAGAATTCCATGAAGTCCCAGATTTCCTGAACTGTAGTGTTAATCCTTCACCTGGCTTTGAGTGAAATCCGAGAAAATCCAGATGGAGTGAAAAATCCCGAAATGAAGTAAAAACCTGAACTTCATTGAAAACTTTAGATTTTCAAAGTGCTTTGTAGAAGGGGGGAATTTACACGAATAAGATAAGTATTCAAGCACATGCAAAAGTAACAAAACCTCAACATAACAAGGGCCCAAAACCAAAAGTGAAAGCAAAAGGGAGTCCCTACTTTCAACGGGGCGTGTATGCAAAAACTACACAACAGGTTGG
The DNA here is from genome assembly GCA_007258455.2 of Sequoia sempervirens. Taxonomy (NCBI): domain Eukaryota; kingdom Viridiplantae; phylum Streptophyta; class Pinopsida; order Cupressales; family Cupressaceae; genus Sequoia; species Sequoia sempervirens. The sequence continues at coordinate 184,626,360 of VDFB02358134.1, read as the reverse complement.
CCAATTGTACCTAGGTCTCATAATCTTCTTGGCCAGAGTAGGACCACTCGAATGAGACTTGCATATACCCTCATGTACTTTGCATATGGTTTTGCATGCTTCATTGGTGTTGAGACATCTAAGGAGGGTGTTGTCAAAGCTACGGCGATAAAGGGTGTCGCTAATGATGGTATATCTTGTGGCTTTTCAAATAAAATATTTCCTCTGGTTATTGGATAGATTAGGGGGGAGGGTTTGAGACTTAAGGTAGTCATGGATGTCTTGGTACCAGGGAGAATCAGGACCAACAAGCTTGCAGACCATCTATGATTCTGGAACATCATAGGCGGGGACCAACAGTTGTTCTATCAGGAATTCCAGCTGAGGCATATTTCTTAGAATGTCGAGAAGGGAGCCTATTGTAGCCATGGCATCTACCGCTTTGTTTTGCATTCTCAGAACTTGCTCAAAAGTCACCATGTGAAATTATGTCTAGAAGTTGTCAACCATTTGTTTGTAGAGCATTAGCTTCTCATATTTTGTGTCATAGTCATCATTAACTTGGTTGATGACTAACTAAGAATCCCCATAGACATGAAATGCTTTGATTTTCCATTTTATTGCCATTCTAAGTCCTGTAACCAGTGCCTCATATTCTGCCATGTTATTTGTGCATGGGAGCACTATGCGGAAAGACTTGGGAATGGAATCTCCTTGAGGGGTAATAAACAATATCCCTGCCCTCGAGCCATGATTAGTATGCGATCTGTCAAAGTATAGCCTCCAGGGAAACTTTGGTTCTGTATGGAATATTGATTCATCTGGGAAATCTGCCACTAAGGGGTGATCACTTTGTATAGGCACATCTTCCAATTGGTCTACAATCACTTGTCCTTTGATCACTTTTCTTTTGACATACTGAATGTCGTATTCACTTAGAATCATGACCCATTTTTCCAGACGGCCTGTCAATGCTGCATGACTCAATAGATATTTGAGGGGATCAATCTTGGCTACCAACTATGTTTGATGGATCAACATATAATGTCTTAGCTTTTGAGCTGCAAAGACAACTACTAGACAAGCGCATTCAATTGATGTGTAATTCAATTCATACCTGACCATTGTCTGACTGATATAATATATGTCCCTTTCTTTTTCTTCTTGGTCATTTTGTGCTAGCAATGCCCCCAGTGCTGAATTAGTGGTAGAGATGTATAGGATCAAGGTTTTTTTGTGAATGGGTGACATGAGGACTGGCGGTGATAGTAAGTAATCTTTTATTTTCTGAAAAGCTTCTTGGAATTTATCTGTCCACACAAAGGGGATGCCTTTGCCCATAAGATATTGGAATGGTTGACACTTGTCAGCCAATTGTGCTATAAAGCACCAGATAGATTGTACCCTACCTTGTAATGTCCTGAGTTCACTTATTCCTCTAGGAGGAGGCATTTCCATGATGGCTTTGAATTTCGTTGGATCAACTTCAATGCCTCTTTGAGACACTATGTATCCCAAGATTTTTCCAGATGTTACGCCAAAGATACATTTCTAAGGATTTAGTCAGACTTTGTATTCTTCTAGTCTCTTGAAAATTGTGTCTAACACCTTCAAATGATCTTTTCTTGTTACTGATTTAGCCAAAAGGTCATCTACGTAATCTTCCATTATTTTATGCATCATGTCATGAAAGATTGTGGTCATAGCCCTTTGATATGTGGCGCCTGCATTTTTAAGACCAAATGGCATGTCATTCCAGCAATATGTACCCCAAGGGAAAGTGAATGTTGTTTTATGTTGATCTTCAGGGGTAATACGAATTTGATTATAGCCTGAGAAACTGTCCATGAGGGACAACATCTTATATCCTGCCGTGAGGTCAACTATGATATCAATATTCAGCAAAGGAAATTCATCTTTTGGGCATGCCTTGTTTAAGTCTCTAAAATCTATGTAGACTTGGATCATTCCATTTGACTTTGTTACTGGCACAAGGTTAGATATCCATTTTGCATAATCAATAGACCGTATGAACCCAGTGTCTAGAAGTTTCTTCAACTCAGCCTTGACCAGTAGAGCGACCTGAGGATGCATTTTGTGTAACTTTTGTTTAACTAGCTTTGCATTTGGCAATAATGGAAGATGGTGCAGGACAAGTTCTGGGTCTAGTCTCGACATGTTGGTGTAGGACCATGCGAAGTTGATTTTATGTTCTACAAAGAATTTGTGAAATTTTGGTCTCTCTTCTTCAGTCAAGGATGCAACAAAGAGGACCATTTTGGGATCTTCTGCTATTGATATGTTGTATTTTATGGTGTCTTCTATGAGCATAGCGGATTTCTCTTGTGTTACAAGAAGAAAGTCCAGTCCTCCATCTTTGGGTGCCTCACAGAGGTTTTCACCCATAGATATGTCCTTTGTTTTTAGTTTTTTTTCATCAGAAGGTGCCTTTCGGTTTTCACCTAAAGACGTTTCATTTTTTTTATTCTTATTTTTAATTTTGCGACTTGAGAAAGGAGCACAATCTAGGTCAATGGTGAATCCTGCCTTGTGATCACCACTGGGTATTCCCTCACGTAATCCCATAAATTCTACGATAGCCTCATCATTCTGAAAGGTGTCCAGGACTGGTGGGCCTTGTTGGTCCCAATCAATTAATTGTGGATAGACTAGGGAAATTCCATCGTCAGCGTTGGTGAATTGAGTGGAGGATGCGGAAAGCATGCAGATGGATTCAGAGATATTGTAGATGAAATTATCATCATCTAATTCCACATCGGACTCTATCCAATATTCCCCTTCACTTGTTTCATATTTGTTGTTAAAGTAAGGGGTAAAGGACTCAGAGTCATGGTTGTCAGTATTATCTAGCAATTCAAATACATTCAACTGATGGTTACTAGATTCAGGTGGTGGGTCTTGTGCATCATGGGGAAGGGAAATGCAACTGTGACTATTTGGTGCCTGATCGATTTTAAATGTTTGCCAAAAATTTTGTTCAGAGGTAAGCTCCCCCATTTTAATGAACAAATCATCGAGGCAACGGTCACTTAAGGATCGTTGGGAGCCAAATTCCCACTCTTGGGAGTCAGTTTCGGTGAAGGTTTCCTTAGCAGTCTTGACACTTTTCGGAGCATGCATGCGCTCACTCTAAAGTCCACTGGTACGTTGGTCATCATTGTCAGGAAATCCATACCCTAATCCAAGATACTTTGGTATTTTAAAAGATTCTATAGACTCTCTTCGTCTAGTTTTATTTATTCCTAGGCCACTAGTTCCATCATAGCCCTTAGCCTTCATCATTTCATATCCATTGCCATATTTCTTAACTAGTAATGGGGGTAGGTCGGCCATTTCTTTATAGAGCCATCCTGTAATATCAACAAAGTCCTCGTTACTCATGTCTCCCCATTTTATGAAAACCGTTTTTGGTGGAACTTTGAAAATTTCTTTGAGTTCCATTCTAAAACATGGTCGACAATAGACCTTCGAAGACTTGGTTATTTTTGTGATGCTATATGTCGTATGTAGTTTGAATTCTCCACAGCCTAGGTCTTGGATCTTGACATTGGGTTCATCCTTAGGAAGTGTGGGAGATGGTGGTGTGATGGAAGACGTGGATGGAGTGGTCGTGGAAGATGATGCGAGTGTGGATGGGTCAATGTATTTGGAAGAAGAGGATCCAGGAGCTTCTCGGTTGATGGGTACTCAGTTTGCAGAAATACCCCTTAGGTTGGTGCAATATTGAAAAGGGCCGGGGTCTTCATATATGGTGATTTCGGTGCTGTCAAATGGTAATTTTAAGCATTGGTGATATGTGGAGGGAATGGATTTTAGGGCATGAATCCATGAACATATGAGAAATATGTTGTAAGGTAATTCTAGATCTAGGACCTGGCAAGTTGTATCCACAATTATTGGTCCCACTCTAATAGGAAGAGAAACAACACCTCGTGAAGAACATTCTTCATCATCATATGCTTTTATGACTACTCTTTTTAGGTTCCACACATGCATCAAAAAATCCTAGAGCCTTAACCAGTTTCAAGGAGCATATGCTCAATCCTGCTCCACCATCTACTAAAACTCTTTTGACCTTGTGCTTATGGACGAAAGTTTCAATGTGTAATGCATCGTTATGGTTAGTCTTGGGTGACGAGTAGTCTTGATCAAAAAAGGTGACGTGGTGAGGTGTAGTGAGGTATCCCACCATGGTCTCAAATTGGTTAACATCAATATCCTTAGGGACGGATGACTCTTGCAGGGTTTTATCCAAGATAGCCTTATGCGTGGGAAAGATGCGAAGCAACTCAAGTATGGAAATCTGCGCATGAGTTTTTCCAAGCTGGTCGATAAGGTTAAACTGACTCTTAGGTTTCCATTGCTTTGTGGTAGAGGTGGGTTGTGATTGCCTAGGAGATGGACCAAGTATGGTAATCTTAGGTTGCCTAGTGGGAGGTGGCATTGCATTGGGGTGCTCGTTTGACTGTGATGGTGTTGATGTATTCATCGTCAGTTCGGACATTGTTTATAGTAGGTCCACCAGAATAGTCATACTTGGCACAAGCATAATTGGCTTGATTATTGTTTGTCTTAGGACCTGACGTGGAAGCATTATTAGAATCATGGTCTTGCAATGGGTTCTTATGAATGGTATGGTCTACATTTGATGGAAATTGTGGCCCACCCAATTCAATTATTCAACTCTCGATAAGGTCTTGCACAATATTTTTGAGTTGTCGTCAGGACGATGTCGTATGTCCTTTAGCCTGGTGGTAAGTGCAAAAGGCATTATCATCCCACCATGACAGTTTAAATTTCCCTGGGTCATACAGTTTTGGTTCTTCAAGTGTGATGAGACAATTTTGAAGGCATTTCTTGAGGACTTCCTCCATGGGCTCACCCAAGGGAGTGTATGTGTGACCCTTGGGGAATTGTCTTGTTTGATGGTATTGTCCTTGATTTTGATTGTTTTGACCATTTTGGTTGTTTGGGGTGGCATTGGTGGGGGGTGTTAGTATCATCGTTGGCTTGTTTTGTGGTTGAACCCCTTTCAGAGCTAGTACATGACCCATAGTGTTTACAGCCTTGGCATCAACGACACTGTCATTGGTAACATGTTTATTTTTGACCCAGTACTTATTTTTGTCAGTGGGAGGATTTGCATTTGTATTTTTAGGACCGTACTTTAGCTCTCCCTTTGCAATAAGGGCTTTCTCTATCTGGACACCTTTTTCAACTAGGTCCATGAAGGTTGTGCAACAATGTACTTGTAATGCATATTTTAAGGGTCCTAGAAGTGTTTGAACGAACATGTCCACCTTTTCCTTTTCGGGTATGTCGATGTGACAACGACTAGCTAGACTTCTCCATTTTTGGAAGAATGGGATGAACATTTCTCCAACATCCTCTTGTGTGAGATTGCATAAGCTAGTAATAGAGGTGTCCATGTCAATGTTGTACGCACAATATTTTATGAATTTGTGTTTAAGTTCATCCCATGTTTGGATATCCTTTTGAGTGGAGAACCATTCAAGGGAAGGACCTACAAGACTTTTAGAAAAGAGTCTCATCAAGTACATTTTTTCATAGGTGACATCCATACAGTTGGTTGCAAATTCTCGGACATGTTCGATAGGGTTTTTCTTTCCTCTATATTTGGTAAAATTAGGTGACACATATCCCGGAGGAAATGGTGGCATGTATAAGTTCATGTCGAAGGGATATATGGATAGATCATATGACACTTCCGATTTCTTTCTAGATATTTGTATGTTTTCTATGGTCTTCTCTAGACCCATTAGTTTTGCTTTTAAGGAATCAATTATAGGGTCATTTGTGGTCCCATACATTGGATTGATTGGTATTCCATAGGTCCCCATTTGTTGTGAGTGGATGTTGGTGTGTTGTTGAGGTACATGTTGTTGTGACATGTATGATGTGTTCTGATTTGCATGTTGTTGGTATTGAAAATTTGGATTGGGGGAATGTTGGTGGGTATGAATATCGGATGAGTATGTTGGGATGTGTCCCCTAGCCATTTGGGTCGATATTTGGGGAATATGGCGACCATGAATATTTTGATGTGAAAATGATGCCATAGGTTGTGTGTTTTGGTTGCCTTGTCCAAATTGTTGGGTTTGTACAAGGGGAATGGTCGTATTTTTTCCTTGGGAGGTGATGGAATTAGACTGTGTTGACACATTAACATTTTGTTGTTGTCCTTGAATAAAGATATGTCGTTTACCTCCACCCAAAGGATTATGTGAGATACCAATCAGAGGATATGATGAAGATGTACTCATGGTACTAGATGTAGTTGTCAATGGAGGATTTGTATGGCTTGATGATGCCCCCATGGCATTTACCATAGTGGTAAAGAGAGGATTAGAATAACTTTCCCACACTACTGAGGACCCAAAGGTGGTTCCAGCCAATTGTGACGGTGTTGTGGATATTGTGGGCACTGTGACAGATTGTGTTCCTCCAATGGATGTAGCATTTATTGAATTGGAGTTGTTTGAAATGTTGGAGGTAGCACTCATGGTCGTTGTGACATTTTGTGAGGTAGCATAAAAAAAGGTATTGCTTTTGGTGCTTGGAGGTTAACCACTATTTGACATGTTATGTGTATTGTTGACGTTATTGGTAGGAGATGTCGATCTCAAGGTATCAATGTCGAACCCATGAGGTAATTTAGCTCCTTGACTTAAAAGTATGGCCAAATATTTGTCTCTATCATATAAGACCATTTGTTCGAAAAAGTAGGCCGCCTCTAGATCTTGTGTTGCTACCTCTAGGTTTTCCTCAAGTATTTGTCCATATTCATCCTTACGTAAGAATGATTCAAAGGGGTTGTTTGATGAGGATGGTATGGTCGTGAGAGGTTGAGTATTCGTGTTGCTAAATGGGTCGTCAAAAGTCCAATTTGGGTCATAAGTGTGATTGGTGACATTGGAATTAGAATCTTGTCCAAAGTTTTCCATTTGTCTTTTCTTTCTTTGGAGTCTAGTTTCCACCATAAAAGGGAATTGCTCAAATGAGGGTAATGAAAATGATGACGAAATGCAAGGATGATACTAGCCTATGTGTTTTTTGTATTTTTGTGCCAAAGGATGAAAATACAAGGTGATGACCAAGGAAATGATTGATGCAAAATAACAAGGTTGTCAAAACCAAAGTGTCAAATGAGGACTAAGATGGTAATGCTAATGAAGGACTAAGGTGATCAATGCAAAGTCTAGGTTCAAAATGAGGACTAGAGGTGGACAACGCAAAGTCTAAGTTTGGAAAATGTTTGGAGAAAGGTTTGTCTAACCACTCTAAGCTTGACGTATATCTCAATTTAGGTTATCAAAAGGACTTGCTAAAGGGACTAAATTACAAGGCCAAAATGACGAGTGAGCTTGCCTAACTAGACTCTTGAGTTGGAGGTTCTCACAAAAATGACAGTGACTGAAAAGAGGAATAATGACTATGTCCCAAGGTACCCTAATTTGGAAGACAATGGTGTCTGCAAAGTGTGGAGATTTGGCCTAATCCCAAGTTTTCCAAGATGAAACCTAGGGGAAAAATTGACGATTATGACGCCTAAGGAATGCAACTAAAATATGGAAATTTTAAACCTATGGTTATAGTGCAAGCTAATGAATGCAAATGATGGATGTTTTGAGCAATTTCAATTTTGGTTGCTAACAAATACTTTTGAAAAGACTGTTTGACAGTAGGCTAAGATGTTTGGACTTAGATTCTGGTCTGAAACAGGGTTTACTTTGTTGACAGGAAAATGCGTCGTTACAGGTAGCAAATGCGTTGCAGCGATCAAATGCGGTTTAGTTTTGCAAATGCGGCTTTACAGAAGTCAAATGCGGTTCAGTATTTCAGATGCAACTTTACAAAAGGAAAATGCATTTTAAGATAGACAAATGCGGTGTTTGGAGAAGCAAATGCAATCTATCAGAGTAGATGTGTTGTGAAGTCTAGCGAATGCGGTACGATAGAGTGATTGCGGTTTAACAGATGCATCTTAGGATGTAAAAAAGTCATTTTTTCTAATGTTTTGGTTAAAAACCTGACATGTTAAAATTTTGACTATTTTGTTTAAGTAACCAACAAACAATTGGCAAGCACAATATTTCAAAAAGTAAACAAGCACACAAGAGAACAAGTATGATCCTAGGTTAGGCCAGGATAGTATTCGCTAGACTCCACATGGGTTTCCCCAGCTGCATATCAGTAGCCTGTGAATCCAGAAGCTTGGCTACACGGGCTCCCCATTACAGTGCACTCTCTTCTCAGGACAACCAAGCTTCCAACCCCCATGAAACTCCCATGGAAGATTGATCACCTCTACTAAAGACTGGGAAGAGATGGAAGGATTCACACCGACCGATGTTGTACTAGCAAATAGAAGGTTTTGGGCTTACTACACAAGATTTTTTAATTCGGGACCCCCATTCAAATGGCCATACATGGGGCAAGAGATTAATCACTGATTAGGTAGCACTCCAGCCTGAAGAGGTTAAGCTCAGCAGGGTTTATGGGAGTACTACTTTATCCTTATGACACATCTGCACTTGTAATCTTAGTTTTTCCCTTAAGATTCACATTTATATACCGGTCGGGGGTAGCTTGGCTTTAGCTCTGTTGCCGGTTAGAGTCGCGTTGGGGTGATGAAATCCCTAGGAAGGCCCAATTTCTAGAGGCAATAATCATTTCTCTTACACCCAGGATCACATTACTGCACAAGGGGAGAGGATACTTCGGTTATTGCATCAGGGTTACACAAGGATAAAGTGGGTTTGGATTTTCTATCACCTAGTTTGCACAAGGTGAGAGCATACTCACCTACCACTTTCAAACACAATCAGTGAAAATGAAAGACATGTTTATTTTAAGTGCACCAAAAATAAATGTGTTGTAATCTAAAAAAATAACAAGCACAATGTTTAGAATTGAGTCTTCGACACTCGAACCTACAAAACCACAAGTTAGTAGTTTGCTTAAATCATCTTGGACTCACGAAATATAACTGCCACATGCTACAAACAAAAAGTTAGTAACACGAAAACCCTATGCTAGAAAAGAAAACTAGAATTCCAAATAGAAAAGAATGGAAAACAGAAAAAAAAATAGAATGCAAAACCAAGAATGACATAAAACAGAAAAACCAGAATGCAAAAAGGAAAGAAAAAAATTTTACCAGGCAAATGTGTCGTAGCAGAGCGAATGCATCTCAGTATGATAGGTAGATGCGGCTCATTTATGTCGAATGTGGTGTTTTGTACTACGTATGTGGCACCTCAGAGTGATTGAGTCGTTTTATCCTTCGAATGCGTCGCGACGCATCTAATGCGGCGCGATAAAAATAAAATGCGCTTTTCATACCTGTACCTGCAAAAATGACAAAAAACCAAAAAAAACGTATGAAACAAAAAAAATAAAGCAGTTGGGTTCACCAATGTATCAATGGGCTAATTTCCTAAGGTTAGATTATCAAATATTAAAGCATACAAACCCAAAGAAGCTATCAAGAACAATGAAAGAAAATAACAAGAATGATTATACCAGATTCCTCATTGAAGCTTCCTTGATTCACCTTCATAGCACCTTCTAACTTGTTGATTGTTGCCCTCAAATCGAGTGTGTGAACAATTCTTTGTCTATGCCAATGTCCTAAACAAGCTTTGAAGGATTTGAAATATAAATGTCTATGCCTATGAGAAAATGACTATAATGCCTAAGACTAGAATTGAATATGCCAAAATATCATGAATGTTGCAAAGAAAAATGTAAGTATGAGCATGAGTAGTTGAAAATGTGAGAAAAATTGTCATTTTATAGAAAATATAATTTTGGATGGACAAACGAGATTAAAAGCTAGTGAAAGCCTAAAATCTATGGGCGAGATTTGATGTGACAACCCCTAATCAAGGTTAGGGAAAAATCATTAAATGAGTGGTCGAGATGTCATCTGAGAAAATCGAATCAGCAGTTGAGAATAAATGTGACAATTAGTCAAAAAGATAAAGATTTTTGAAAATCAAGAAGATAAAGACTGCTTGATTTGTAAGATTCAAAAAATCAAGAGGATAAAGGTTGAACTGAAAAGCAGATTTGAAAAATCAAGAATTTGCTCAATTACTTGATTTTTGGAAGAAGATTACCATTTTGAATTAAATAAATTCAAAATATGGATTTTGTGTGACAATAAATAATCAATTTTCAGATTATTTACCAAAATGAACTCGCAGTCAAGAATGTGATATCATTTTAAATAATTTCATTTATTTAAAATAAGGGAAATGTTAAATATTGAAATTAAATAATTAAATATATTTATTTAATTTAGAGGATATTACCAATAATTAAATAAATTAATAAATTTATTTAATTATGAGAATTAGTGACATATTAAATAAATAAATAAAATTCATTTATTTAATAATCAAGAAGAATAAATGAATAAAGGTAATTAAATAAATTAAGAGATTTATTTAATTGTAAGAGGACAATAGACCCTTAGTGATGTATTGAATAAATAAATATAATTGATTTATTTCATAATCATGAAGAACATAAGAGACATGAATTAATTAAATAATAATGTATTATTTAATTAATAGTCAAATGTGGACCAAGGACATAATTAAAATGTCAATTATGCTAGGATGAAAGTGGTAAAATAGAGCTTGCAGGTCTAGGTCATTTTTAAGTGTCTACAGTACTGACTTTGGATTGGTGGTGGATGCCTTTGATGGTTGGGATTGTCCTGAAATGGTAATTTTGCCACCACGTGTGGTGACTCCATAGTCAGCTTTGGATCATGTGATGTTAACAACAGTGACCCACTCATCTAAGGATGCAACAACATGGTCATAAAAATGGTTCACATTATTATACTTTTCCTTACCATTGTTATTTCCCTTATTGTGATTTGGCATTAGATTCATGTATATTTTGAGATCTTGGTGTCCTACAGGGTGTTCAATGGTTATGATTTTGTCATCGATGAGGTCTTGAATCAAATTTTTAAGTTGCATGCAGTTGGTTGTTGTGTGTCCCTAAATTTTGTGAAAATTGTAGAGATGTTTCTCGGTATACCATGGTGTTTTAACTTGAGGCTCTTGAAAATTTTCATAAATAGGGATCTTGATGAGTTTTTATTGTACCAACTATTGCAGAACAAACTCAATTGGTTCCCCAAGTGGTGTCTATTTTCTTTTAAGGGGATGCATGTTCCTTGGAGGTGGTCCCCCTTGATTATTTAGGTTATTGACCTCTTGATTGTTGGGTTGTTGTGATGATGTGTTGGCTTGTGTGTTGTTTTAGTTGTTGGCTTGTGGTTGTTGATATGATTTTTTGTTTTGCCTAGGAGCACCAATAATAACTTTGGTGTCAACCACACCATCATTAGTAACATTTTTGTTCTTTTCCCATGTGTGAGATTTTTCATTGTAACTGGTTGATGGATGGTTGTCTTGGTAAGTAGATGTCCCCCCTTGTGCAATAAGGGCTCTTTCGATTTTGAGCGCCTTGGGGATCAACTAGTCATATGTGGTGATGCATTGCATTTTCAAATGGAAGGACAAGGTCCCTTCAAGGTTGGTGATGATGGTATCGATTTTTTGTTCTTCTGGCATGGCCCACTTGCTCCTATTGGCCTTGGATCACCATCTTTGCAAGAAGGATGTGAATTTTTTTCCCTTGGCTTGTTTTAGAGCAGATACTTCTTCTAGACTCACGTCCATGCCTATGTTGAATGAATAGTTTTGTATAAACAAGTCCACAATTTCTTGGAACTTTTTGATTTTGGGAGGAAGGTGAGAGAACCATTCCATTGCTGGGCCAACCAAACTTTGAGTAAATAACCACATTAGATACAAGTTGGCATAGGTAACTTCCATACAATGCACATGAAATTCCCTGATGTGGTCTTTAGGATTTCCAATCCCACGATATTTGTCAAATTTAGGTATCTTGAACCCTTGTGGAAATGACACCATTGCAATGCTCCTGTCAAATGGATAAGGGCACAAATTCCCTTGTGTTTTTGTTGTTTTTTCTAGATTATAGGTCTAGCACATGTTGTGAGAGCAATTTCATTTGTGTAGACACATCATTTTGCGGATCGGGTGGTGGGATGAATGTGTTTTGGGGTGGTTTGATTGCTTGAGTGATGGGTGGGTTATTTTGTGTGTTTGTTGGAGGCTATTGTAAGTTTTTTTGTGTGACCAATGCTTGTTGGTATGCTTGCAATTATTGCTATGCCAACAATGCTTGTTGTTGGTCTTATTGTTGTTGTGCTAACAATGCCTGTTGTTGAGCTTGTAACTAAGTTGCTTGTTGTTGTGCTTGGATTGTTGTAAATCTTGTTGATAAGCTTGTCGTAACAAAGATTGTGCTTCAGCTTGTTGTGCTTGATATTGAGCTTGTGCCTGAGCTTGAGCTTATTGGGAAGCCTGGGTGGCTTGTGCAATTTGTGTGGCTTGTGTTGCTTGTGCAACTTGTGCAGCTTGTTGTTGTTGCAATAAAGCTTGAGCTTGCGCCTGGGCGGCCTGTTGTGATTGTTTTGTGGCTTGTTGTGCCTATTCTTGTTGAGTTGCTTGTTGCGCAGCCTGCAAGGCTTGTTGAGCTTGGAATTGCTAGAATGCTTTTTGATAGGCTTGTTGAGCTTCTTGTAATGTGATGTTGTATTGATTTGCCACATTTGGATTTGGTGGTGGAGTTGGAGGATTCAGAATGGTGTGAGATGTTGTGATGATATTTTGTTGAGGTGGTTGTTGAGGTGTCATTTGAGTGATGATAAGGGGTTGTGTGGGGATGGTGCAGTTGATATGCTAGGTCCTTGGGAGACCATGTTTTGAGGTGTGATTGATTATGTTGTTTGGATTGGTGCCACCTGGTGTTGCGATATCGGTGGCATGCTTGGAGGATTTGGTATGTTGATTTGATTCACGATCGGAGGATTGTTTTGATTTGGTTGATTGATGATTGGTAGAGGGGGTTGACCTAAACCAAGGATTGGTGTAGATGTTGAGAGTAGAGGGGGAAATGGTGGGAAAATGGGTGGTTTGTTTCCTTGAGAAAGTGATGATGAGGGTTCAAATATTCCCCCTTTCCCAAATATACCCACTTGTCCTTGTGAAGACATAGCGACAAAGACTTGTGTGTCAAGGGAATATGTCGGTGATGTAGGAAAAGAGGAAGGGTTGTTGGTGTCATGAAAGATGAGTGGGACATAAGGATGTTTTGGATCTTGAGGAACAGTATTTGGTAGACCCAAGATTGTATTTGCATCTAAGTCTTGGTTGTTCACAAGGGGATGTGTTTGGAGAGCATGAAGTAATCAACTTCCCTTGGTAACCATAGGTTGACTTGGAGCATGAGATGATGTTAGTTGCGGGATGGGTTGGATGACATTTTGGAAAGAAGGTGTGAATGATACTGGTGGCATAATCCCAAGAGGTTTCTCCACAATAGTGCTCACATGATAATCAAAAGGGAGTTTAGCCCCTTCCTTTGCTAATGCTAACATGTATTGTGAAGGATTAAGTCTCATCATGGTGTTGACAATTTTTTGGTTATTAGGATTTTGGACTATCTCCATGATTTCATCTTGAGTCATTCATAGAACATTGTTGGTGACATCCTCCACTTGGAAACATCCCTCTTGAAGATCTTGTGGTAGTTGAGGAAGGTTGAGTGGGGGATTGTTAGATTCAATGGGGCTGATTTCAGGTGACTCAAGTCACTTGAAGTGGATTTTTCTTTGTTTACTTCCATGCTTTTCTTGTATTGAGATCTAGTTTGGACCATAAAATAAGGATCAACTTTCAGGAATATGGGAGGTGAACCTCTAACTCCTTAGGTTGGTCTAAACTTTAGGTACAAAAAAGGAAAATCTAAGATGTTAAGGATCGAATGGTGGTGATGAGATAAATGAAAGATGGATTATATGAATGATTGAACTCGTAAGAACCTTGGAGAGATACTAGACTTTAGGAATTTTGGATTTTGTTGACTTTGGATTTGATTTGGATTTTGTTTTGGATTCTGATTTGGATTTTGGATAATGAACTCATAAACCCTAGGATGTTGGATGTTATCTAGGGATAAACTTGTCCAAAAGGATGATAATTTAAATAAGTGTATGAAGAAGGATTCATCCACACACACTTAGTCAAACAAGATGATTGTTGATTTTGATTAAAAGTATTTTCCAAAATTCTAGCACGAAGGATTTTTTCTAAGAATTGTTTGTGAGATGGATTTTGATTGATGTTTTGGGATGGATGAAAGTGTTGATTTTGATCCTAAGAGAACTTAGAGAGACTTTTGTTTACAAAACCTCAGTATTGAAGAACATTCTATACTTCTAACAACTTTCTTAACCCTAAGTGAGATACTCAAAGCATTGGAAGAGAGATGGGTTTTGACAATAATAAAATGAGTACAAGTTTGGGTTGTCCTTTGATGCATGTTTGTAAAATTTATAGACCAATCTTTCCCTAACTTGATAAAGCATAGACTGACGTTTCTTGAGATTTCTTGGACTAAGACGTTTGTGATGATTGATGGACTTTGGTTTTGGGACTTTGATCTTGCAGGAAATCATTTGAACAAACACATGTGTGAGGTTCAATTTGTCTTTTATCTTTGCTTAATGGATTCTTTTTTACCACAAACACTTTCTTTCTTAGCTTTTCAACTAAATGTCTATGTCTCAATTTATTTTCATCCCACAAGGTCCATTAGGTAGAAATCAAGAGAATCAAGGCAATAGTTCCCTAATGTTGACTTTAGAGAGAGAAAATTGAGATATAGGCCCAAATACTTAGAAGCCTCTAAGGATAAATCCCTAGGGACAAGTAGTAATACTTGGACTTTTCAAAGGTATTTGCTCCTTCTAAAGGGTTTGAAATTTGATGACTTTGTTGAATGTTTGTTTTCAATATTTTGATCCAAGCAATGTGTTTAACTAATTCAAACATTGCACAACCCTAGGATAGAAAAGAAAATATTTGTTGAATTCCCACTTGGACTTCTCCAACTGTGCTTATTTAGAGCGGATGATTAGAAGCTTGACCACACTAGCTCCCCTCCACAAAATTCACTTCCATGGGTCAGCCAAGTTTTGAGTTCTCATTAACCTCCCATGGAAAACTCTTCATCTCTACAAAGAACTGCAAATATGTGGGACAGCTCCAGAGGTCTGACCTCCTGATGCCAACAAATATTAGGGATTTTGGTTTCTAAACAAAGGTTCATAATAAGGGAATCCAGTTTAGGGGGTGCAATGATAAACTCCTTTTGAGAGATCTCCCAACCCTTAGAACAAAGGCTTTACACATCATAAAGACACTCGGGGAGAGTTATCATGCATTGCTTCCCATTGTTTACTATTTTAATCATAACCACGAATTTATATAGCAGTTTGGAAGAGTTTGGCTTATGCTTGTTACCACTTGGGTCGTTCCCATGGGGTGAGTACTTTTTCCCACCAAGGCAGGCCCTCTAAAGGTGAACATTAGCTAGTCAGTACATATGTAGTTGGATCAATCTTTGTTTGTGTGAACAAAGAGAGAACACACGCTATGCCTTTTCTCAAACTAGCAAGATTTGTTCGATTTTAAAAACCCAAATTTGAAATGTGGAGGAAATCTTTTAGACAACCTAATCTCACTAAAATTCTTTTGATTCTCAATATTTTCATGAAGCGCAAGAGAAGTGCATACACATTTGAATGACAAGATTTTGTAGAGAAGATTACAAAACAAAGCAAACACAAATTCTTTGTAGTCCTCAAAAGAAATAAATGAGTTCTTTTTATAGCACTAAATTTGAGTGTGAAAGTTGATTGTTCAATTTTAGACCAAAATCAAAATTCTAGTAAGTGTTTGTTGATGGGTGTTTTTGTACACTTTCTCAACACAGGCAGTACATGGATGCACTACCTCTCTTGAAAGGAGACATCCAACATCAAGTTGGAGAAAATCACCCCAAAGTCTCTCGGGTGTTAGGTCATGACTTGCCTAGAATTCCTCAGTTGATATTTGATGTGATTTTTCTGGTAATCATAGGGTGGACTTATGTAACTGGATACAAAGTGGATCTTATGAATTGAAGTTCCTGGGATGGAAATTGATATGTATTTTACTGCAGGTTCGAACAACAATCTGAAACTCCAATGTTTTTTTAATTTTTGGCTTTACAATGTGCACTGAACCTTAGCATAGGTTATTTCTACAAAAAGGAAAAAGAGAAAGGAAGAGGAGAGTTTCCTGGATCTGCAACTAACTATGAACAATGATCAGGGGCTCTATTGTGGACAACTTCCCTCAAACAGGATTCCACTTAACTAAGAAACCTACAGTATCATGAAATCTATGCTATCTTCCAAGGCCTACAGATATTTTACCATTCATCCACCATATACATGCATGAATAAAGATAAAATTTTAAAGAAACTTTAAGTTTTAGCCCAGACTAACTTTACACAGCCATTTACCAGTAGTAAATAGCAAAAAGTATGGACTGGGAAGGCATCTACATAGTAGAAATTTTCACCCACATAACAACATTACCAAATATATCTAAGAAATCTAAAACCAACTAGAAGAATAATGTAAATCGCACTAAAACATCTAACTATGGGAGATTGAATCATGAAACATAGAGAGAAACTCAAAAAATGCACCAAAGTCAATGTATTTTAATTAAAATTTCTGCAGCATGTCATTACAACAACTCAACTCCCTTGAAAATGAGAGGAGACCCCATATTTATAGTGCCTAAAAGGTAGAATGAATGGCCAAGATTAATTTACTTTGTGTGGCCAGGATTCATTACAAGTTAGGGTTCTACCTACCCCACAATATTTTACAATTTAAAATACAACTTTGTCTTTATCCCTATTTTGTCCTCTAGTGACAACACTATAGCACTTTGTCTTTTGCTCATTTCCCTTTTGTTGTAGCTATTGTGTCACAAATTATTCATTAATAATAAGGTTTCCCTCTGCTTCTTCAAAGCTACATATTCCATGAACTTCGGAATTACCAGCTGGAGTTTATCCATCTCCAAAATCTTGGATCATAGCAATTGGTAACTCCACTCTTTGGAACTGTCGGTAAGCTTTTCCCAGTCTTCATCATACTTGGTAGTATGGTCTCTAAATAGCTCTGACTAGGCGAAGGCACAGGCAACAAAAATAATGAAATCGGTGGTGACTTCACCCAACATTTTGTCCTCCATATTTTTATGGAAATACGGCTTTATCTTCTCTGGATCTATCTGCACGACAGGAATGTCATACCCTGTCATCAATTTCAAGTATCGAGCACAATCCACCCTAATTTCTTTAGCCCATTTAATATCCGGATCTATCTTGTCAAGCACCTGCTCCAACCTTTCCTTCCTGTTCTCAAAGTCCCACTTTTATACATCCATTTGCCAATGATCTTCCTTCCTAAATGTAAGCTCCTTCTCCCAAGTCGCGCTTGGTAGTTTGAGAATAGCCTAAATCTTTGGGTAGGTGGACTCATATCCTACTAGGAAGTCGGTGCAGAGTTTCCTTGTAGCCTCAAGATACTGTTTTAGATCTAATAAATTGTTTATTTTCCTAATAGCATGGGTGATGCCCATGTTTCTAGTATACAAGACCTGTTGGAACCAGCTTTCCGTGGTCTTATCCAAGTTCTTTCTCTTCTCTAGCCTGTCTACTTGCTCTTTTGACAGCAATTGTGGTAGAGTCGTGGATGTAGTAGGCATTTCCTCCATTGAAGACCATTGTTGGATGTATTGCATCAGATCAGCCACTTGTGCCTTAAGTTCCTCTTTTGAAGTCTTATCTTGTTGTATCAGGTGCACCACTGTGGCAACAAACTCTTGGAGGTGTCCCACTTTCTGTTCTCTAGTAGTTTTTCCTAAGTCAATAGTAGAAACATTATAGCTTATTCCTTCTTCTCCTACTACTGGCATGGCTACATGTATAGTCCTTGATCCAGAGGCATCCATGGTCACCTTTGATCTGCTTTGGGCTTCTTATTCCTGTTGGTAGTGATCTGCACCTGGAATAGGATAGCCTCCAATCTTGCTCTTGGATCTCTCAGGGTAGGAGCCTTCTTCTCAAGTTTCCTTTCTAGCCATTCGAGCATCTGAGCCTTTTCTCTATGTAATCTGTTGTCATCCTCCTCCCCTTCCTTTGTTTGGACTTCTATTTCTTGATTTCCGAGAGTCTCTTCCTCTATTTTAGTGCCTTCTCCCTTTTCCTCATTGGAATCTTGGATGAATAGAAGGCGTTTGATGGGAGACTTAGTAGACAATTGTTCCCTGGGACCTTCTTCTCTCTTAGTCTCCTCTCTTTCCTATTCTTCAACTTCTTCATCTTGTTCACTCTTATGCACATGCTCCTCAAGTCGTCCAATTTCAAGGCTTTTTTCAGTTTCAACCTCACCTTTAGGTTTGTCCCCCTCTATGTTCCCTTCTTCTTTATGAGGTAGTGACACATCTTCATGTTGTTTCCTCTCTTTTTCTTCTTTTCCTTCAGAGAAAGTCCCCTCCTTGTTGTGTTTGGAGCTTTCCCCTTGTTGTTCACCTGTAGGGAGCTCCACATTTTCTTTCGCTTTTTCATCTTCTTTCCCTTCTTCTTTGGGAGGTGACCTTTCTACCTCTTCTCCAATGTCCTTCAATTTTTGGGCCATTTCCTCCTCGAAATCACCATCAAATGTTTATATAA
>VDFB02358134.1:184596640-184607542 GCA_007258455.2 Sequoia sempervirens | reverse complement strand
TTAAAGTTATACCTCCTGATAACTTTAACAAGGTGCCACAAAGGAAAATGTTGGTTAGTGCTTCATGAGACATGCAAATATTCATATTCCTAGTACTTATGAACAAAAAGGAAGGTACCAAAGGCATGCAAGTTGTGGTATGCAAGGTGGCAAAGATGAAAAATGCAAAATGCAACAATGTAAAGTGTAGAAGATGTTCAAATGAGTCTTGTTAAGTTCGTGCAAGCTCTATCACTTAGAGAACATTGTGTCTAATGTCTCCAAGAGAGGACCGATCAAAGAATAAAATATTCACAACTTAGGGGATGTAGTGTGTCGCATCAGGCCACCAAGAGGAATGCAATATGCTAAGATAGATCACACTTATGAAGGACATCACACCCAATGTCACCCACAAAGTGACAAACGCATCGTATGAATGAAAAGGCTGCACTAAGAACCAAGAATGCAAATGAATTAATGGTAATGTATGCCCCCCACTTTAAATGAATTGCTACACATTGTTTTGTGAGCAATTACTTAAAAGTAGTGAAGGAAAGAAGATGCAAAAAGGAAACAAGACATGAGAGCCAACTTGGAAATCCCTATGCCAAGTCATATGTTTCCAAGTAAGGCTACATCATGTGAACAAAGAAGAAAACTAAAGAAAAGGGAGTTTTCCCCAAAAAAAGAACACACCAAACACATAAGAGATCTATGGATTCGGGGTCAGTCTATTTGTTGCTGCAATGTTTTTGTTAAAGAGTTTGGAACTGTCATGATTCCCCAAAGCACATAGAGTTGGAAGAATGATACGAAGAGAGTGAAAAAAAAAGAAAAATAAGGTTTGTTTTGGGTCAACATGGAAGAGACATTATGGTATCAACACCTTGCATTGTTCCCAAAAGGAAAAAACAAGTAAAAAGAAAATGAAAAAGATTTTGGGTCAACATGAAGGAGACATTTGGGTCTCAATGTCTTGCATCCTCCCCAAAAGGAAAACACAAAAGAAAAAGGAAAAGGGGCCTTTTGGGTCAACATGGAAGAGATGTAGGGAATCTCAACACTTTGCATCAACCCCAAAAGGAAAACACAAAACAAAAGAGAAAAAGAAAAGGAAAAGGGACCTTTGGGTCAACATGGATGAGACATGAGAAAATAAAGAAAAAGGGACCTTTGGGTCAACATGGAAGAGACGAGGTCATTCAACACTCATGCCATCACCAAAAGGAAAAAACACACAACAAAAGAGAAAAGACAATTCAATGCATATATAGAAGAATAGAGGTACACATAGAATAAGTGTACAAAGAGAGGGAACATCAAATGCACGTTACAGGGGAAACACGATACACATAGACAAGAAAAATGGAAGGAGGCTAGTGATGCAAATGTAAGTCAACCAGTAACTAAGTTATTAGTTTCTCAATCTTAGCAATTAAGTGGAAAAGGAATAACATAGTTAAGAGAAAAAGACAATTGCATTACAAGGACAAGGCTAACAACTTCTAGCCTCCCCACAAAGTGTAAAGGTAAGAATGAGTTGAGGTGGGTGATGTGAAAGGATCATGCAATAGTGAGAATAGTAAATTCTACAACTATGGCATGATAACGAGATTTAGTTGTTATGGGATTAGAGGAAAGCAATCAATATTAGTGAAGTGATACTTATCCAGTATGTCCTTCAATGTCCAACATTCTTCAGTTCAATGTCCAAGAATGCAATGATATTTGCAAAATGGTATATTAGTATCTTTAGGACAAATGACCAACCTATTCATATGTGGTAAAATTATAAGACCTTTGTTTAAAATCAGTTGAAGTCTCCTTTCACATTTAGATGGAGGATGTGTAGGAAACTTGAGCTTCTTCAATTTGTAAGGTCGTTTTCATTTTCTAGACTCTCCTTGTTCATGAATAGGAGGGAGAGGACCCATGGGGATCTGAGCATCGTTGTGATTAGAATCTGGTAATGGTTGTTCATGTGGAAGGAGAATATTTAAGTTAGGAGGAGAATCAAAGATCATTGTACCATCACCCCAACGTCTCCAGTATTCCAAAGGAGGTCTATAAGGATGAGAAGGATCTTGATATCCTAATCCCGAGGTGTTTGCTTCGGTTGGTTTTTGTTGAAGAAGTTGGTGAATGTCATGTTCATGTGTTGTGTCACAACCTTGTTTACTTAAGATAGTAAAGACTTTTCCATATGTTTCTACAAGGTTTATGGGAGTGTTTGTGACTTTGTGATCATAAAATGGTTTGGAGTTTTGTTTAGAGGAACTAGGTCCACTTGAGGGAGGAACCTTAGGTCCTTCATTGATTTCAAAATGCAAGTATGCAAAGTGATTAGGAGGTGCAACAGTGGGAAGATCTTGTGACTTCATGGATGGGTAGAAGGCTACAGTGGCTTCTAGGTTATCAAGGAATTCATTGTAGAAATTGTTCATGCTATCATCATATTCTCCAATCATGTCTACTTCATGAGGAGGAAAATCATGAGGAGTTGAAGGATTATGTGGAAGTTCAAGGTCATTAGGGTCACAGCCAAAGGCACAATTGGACATGTCTACCAAGGATTTTAAGGAATTCCAAAACTTATTGAAATAAAATGCCATGATACAAGTAAAATAAGATGCAATAAATGATTGAAAACAAAGATTCTAGAAATAAAAATAGAAAGCAACTACAGAAAACAATAATGTAGTATGAACAGTGCAGGTGGACTGATTCGCCCAGGGGGGCGAATGAGTCCCAGTATGAGATTTTTATTTTTCAAAAAATTTAATGTGATTCTAATGCTTTTTAGAATGCAATGAAGGATGCAAATGCATAGTTTTTAGTTTTTTCAATTATATGCAATGCAAAAATGAAATCTAAATGAATGTTTCACTAATGCAATTTGAAAACCCCTAAAATGCAAAAAAAAAACAATACCCTAATTGAATGTTGATGCAAGTGTAATCTAGGATGCAAGATGCAAATGGAAATCAGAAATGAAAAGTGTTCAAAATGTAGGTTTACCAAAATGAACCATAGACTTTTGGCACCATAAACCTTTCTTCCACTTCTAGGGTTTTTCACCTAAAAGGAGAAAGTAGGGCCAAAAATACTAAGTAAGTTCATTCAAATTATGCAATGTATGATGTTGTTTAGGCTAAATGAAATGAACTAAGTGCAATTAAGTGATCTATATGATTGAATTTGAATGCAAAACTAAAGATTTATGCAATACTAGAAAACACGATGTGATATGCAAACAATGAAATATGAATGAATAAATGCAGAACAAAAAGAAATGAGTTGAATCAAAGTGCACTTGGAGGTCTGATGAAGATTCTGGAATGATCTAAATGTTGTCTGAAATTACAAAAAATCACCAATGGGACTCATTCGCCCAAGGTGGTGAATTAGTCCCGCTTCTAATGAAAATTGTCGGGAACAGGTTTCTAAGTGTCGGGGTCTGAAATCTGACAAAACTTATATTTTCATCCTTAAGGTGGGACTCATTCGCCACTAGTGGTAAATCAATCCTCAAGGTCAGAAATCCGGGGAATATCTGCATAACCACCGGATGAAGATCACCGCTGTCCGGTGTCGAGTCAGTGTAGAGATAGATAGATCAAGTTTGAAATAGTTGGTCAGACTTAAACCTGGATTGACTTGTTATTATAACACTTACCTTTTAAATTCTTGATTAGAATTGCACACAAAGTGCAATGAAAGCACACACATGAAAGAGGGAAAAATGGTTGAGGGTTAGCAAATAGGGGTTTGCTTTTGTCCAACCCACTTTGGTAATCAAACCCTTAATGAAATATTGAAGTAAGAGAATGATAAAAAAATAACGTACAAATGCTATCAACTTGCAAACCCTTGTTGAAGAAAATCTAAAGTTATTGTCAATGGATGATCAAAATGTGATTAGTGCTTGAATTGATGTTGTAAAGTGCTTGAATGCTTGAGTGGATGAGAAGATTGCTTGAATGTGATGTTTGAATGTTGGAGATTGAATACTTGAATGAATTGGCTTAAAATGGATGTAAAAACACTTATTTATACAATCTTGTGCCCCCGTAACCCTTTGATACCTCATCACAGGCTGACATCAATTGATTTTGAATAAAAACCCGTAGGAAATTTGAATTTTTTTGAATTTGGAGCCAAGGGGGACTCATTCGCCACCTAGGACCTAAAATGGGTGTCCAGAATTAAGTCATGTTTAATGTTGTTTGTCAGGTTTACATTAAGAAATACACTTAATTAAGCTTTATAAGGGCATAAAGGGGTCAAATAAAGCATAAGAAAGGTGCAAATATTGAAACTGTGCCTAGAAAAGCATGAAATCTTGTTACCAGACTTTACAACACTTCAAAATAGAACTTGCTTAGTGATGAAAAGTTGATTTTTAGGTGAATTGTAATGAATAAAGTCTAGAAGAGTGTAGAAATGTTGTACAACACTTCACAACACCTTCACAAGATGTCATTATTTGAATTTTAGTACCTAAATATGCATGTTCAAGCCATATTACAACATAAAATCAGAGCAAAATAGACCAAACATTGTGAAACAAGACCTAAAAGGCCATGAAAATGACAAGGGGCCATTTTTCTACAACACACAATGCTATTAACATGTAATAAATTTATAATTGTTTACTAGTTACATACCTCAACAGTAGATGCAATGGAGTAATAAGCATCTGTGTAGGGCTGGAGGATCTTGTATCAACACTATGACCCTAAAATTTTATTAGAATCATAAAACTAAATTAGTTAATCTTGCATTTTCAAAATGAAATTTAATAAATTAAATTCAATGAACATGGTAACATTTACCTAAGTATCTTGATGTTGTAAGCCTCATTCAAAATGTCAGCTACCCTCGCCATCTTCGTAGCTGCATATGTATCCTATGTAGCAGCCTCCTGAGTGTTGATGGGGTCATATGTACAAGTCATCCCACAAATCTGACACTAATGGGGTGGAAGCCTACCACTCGAAGACTCCCTTGGATGGCACTATATTATAGGACTGGCATGTTGGATGACACTCTGGGTCAAAGAGTTGATAGCTTGCAAAGTGTCGACCTCGGCACTATCCTTCGCGATGGAAGGGATAACGATGTGCTCATGAGCCAGCCTAGTGAGAGGTCATGTTGCTTGCCCCCTAGGATCTTGTTGTGCACCAAGTCTATCTTGAGCTGAGCCCCCACCTCTCCCCTGGAAGTCCCTCATATCAAAATAATTCAGGATTTTATTTAGGATGAGCTCACAATAGAGTTTTCTTAGGAAATATTGTGGGACTTTGCAATTGTTGCATGGTGGGTAATCAAAAACCATGTACCACCTATCCCAAGAAAAGTTCCTAATCTCTTGGTGGTGGCACCAATGGATAGGAAACTCAATATTTTGATTTGTGTGTGGACTGGTGAATAATGAGCACAAATCATATTTTGTAATTTTTCATCTTTTACTTCTTTATATGATAATTTATCTATGTAAAAATTCCTAACCGCCTCCTATCTTGCCAACCACTTAATTGTTTGTTGATTGCATCTACATGTTTTAACATTTCTTAAAGTGAATTTGCAAGTGTTCTTCTTTCCATGGTTGAACCTAAAGGATCGTTCGACCTTGTGATTAACTCCTTAATATGTTTTTTATTGTTTTCAATTACCCCCATTAAATTTTGCTGAGTGCCAGGAGGATGTTGAGGGATTGGTGAAGGAGATTGTTGTTGTGTGTATCAAATATGTGATCAATCTAAACCAATTTAACAACATAATCAATAAAACATTAAATCAAAGAAACTGAAAGAAAAAATAGAAATAAGCAAACTGTTTTATGGCAGCCTCTTCGAAGTCGTTCTATTGTTCTCTATCTCTAGCGATTCGTCTTTACTCAAGTTGGTCTCAGATTAGGAATGCCAAGCTCAACGAAGTAGGCTACTAAAGAATATGAGATATTAAAAGTATACTATGCTAAATGCAAAGATTATGCTATGATGAGAAATATTGCTAAAAATGCTAAAAATGCAAGAATGCAAGCATATGTTGTGTTCATCGTGTGTTGTAACCAATGCTTGGATTTGCACGCGCATTTATAGAGTTTTTCGAAGATTTTGATTGGCTGGGTTAGTCAACGGCTGTGATAATTCCTAACAGATCAAACGGTTGAAGATAGATGAGATTGAAGAGAAAATAGAAGAAAACGAATAAAGCCAGATTTTTCCATTTTAATGGAAGAGATAAGATGAGATGATTTAAAAATAATCTTTTTAGAAGAAAAAATGGAAAGATTATGATAAGATAAATAATGAATTATCTAATTCAATTATTTATTTATGAGTGCACGTTGATTTTTCTTAAATAAATATTTATTTAAGATTTTGAGGAAATCAGAAGATTTCATAATTAAACAGAATATCTAATTATGATTTGAAGAAAGCGGAAGATCTTTAATTAAATAAAATATTTAATTAAATTTGAAAGAATGATATTAATTAAATAAAAGTATTTAATTAATTAGAGGAAAGTTTTAAATAGAAGAAAAAGAGATATTTAAATTTAATTAAAAGATTTAATTAAATTCAAAAGATGATAATTAACTTAAATAAATAAAATGTATTTATTTAATTTAATTAAGTAGATATGTGGAATAATTAAATAAAATAGATCTATTTAATTATGGTGGGAGAATAAAATGGATGAATACTATAATTAAATTAAATAAATTTAATTACGTATAGAAGACTTTTAGAGGAATTAATTAATAATAAATATTTAATTAAACGTCAGGAAATAATTAAACATGACCAATTTTATGCATATACATTTTTCCCCTCTTTGAAGTGATGTGTAAAATGCATTGCTTAAAAAAAAAAAAAAAAATTGTTGCCCCTGATATGTTTTTAATGCTGATGCTGATGATGCCCCCTCGGGAGGTAAATCACGGATGATGAGAGTCTATTGGGGAGTTAGTGATTTAGCTCCTGATAAGTGATGTAAAAGATGCCCTAGTTTAAAGTGAAAAGAAAAAAAAAAATGCCACCAAAAGCCCACCTTAATTGACCTATGTAAGGTAAAAGGGATGTAAATGGAAGTCATTTTCACTCTTTTGCTACAGTGATTTTGATGCTTTGACAGTGACATAGCAAGATGCCGATTCCATATCACACTCACAGATTCAAGCGGGCGCAAGGATTTCAGAGACCAGCAGCATATGGACCACTAGTAAGTCGATTAAACCTCTTTGTGATTCAAATTTTTATGAATTTGATCCATTTTTTGCAAGTTTTAACGCGGATTTAGGATTAGAAATGTTGTTTTAGCACATCCGCGGGCCTGTTTTAGCACTTTCGAAGTGTCTGTTAGCGCATCTAGGGTGTTCTATAATGCGTTTAGGTGCAGTGTACAACCGGGCAGTCTAGCGCATACAAAGTATAAAGTAGCACTTCTAGGGTAGTAGGCTGGGTAGGTTACTTTAGCGCATACAGGGCACAGAGTCGCGCATCTAGGAATTGGCTAGAATAAAGGTAGATTAGCGCTTCTAGGGTGCGAAGTAGCGCATATGTGGGGTAGTTGAGAACATTTAGTGTTTTAGTGCATTTAGGTGATGAAATAACGAATTAGCTGTGTGTATTAGTGCATCCCTAGTTCTAGCACTTATAGGTAATGAAGTGGCACTTTTAGGGTGTAAGAGCTTGTCGAATGAGTTTTAGCGCTTTTGAGGTAAACTGTAGCGCTTTTGAGTTTTAGTGCATATGAGGTGCAAATTAGCGCATCTGAGAAAATTTTAGAAGAATGCCACGATGAAAAAATGATGGTCTATATTGCATCCTTGGTCAATAGATAAAGAAAGTGTTTTTCCATCTTGCTGATAGTTGATGATTAACTAATAATTGTGCTTCTTCGATTAGAAGACAAAGAGTAAATGCCTGATAGGACTTTTGATAAATTTGTTTTGATAGAAAACAAGTAATAAATGATTGATATGACTCCTGATAAATTTTCTTTCTGCGATAGAAAAATAAATCGTAAATGATTGATGTGAAAACATATTTGCATTTATGTTCGAAATACAAATAGAATGATGTTTGGATTGTGTGATATGGGTCACTGATATGGGTTGCTTGATATGGGTCACTGATATGAGTCTGATTAGTTGTCATTGTGATGATAATAGGAGGTGTTTGACAACCTCTAGAGTAGAGAGCGGTTCCCGATATGTTGGGATCAGATAGGAGAGTTGACTCCTATAGAGGTATAGTGGATAGGTGCCTATGGATTGGGATCTCTGTTGACTATCTCGCGAGAGATTCGAGTCAACAGGGGAATGTTGACTACATTGGCAGAGAGGTGGCATTCCGATCATAACACCTTTCATTTGCCGACGGGTGAGATGACCGTGACACCTGAGGATGTATACAGGATTCTAGGGATTCCTGTGGTAGGTGCCCTTGTGGTTTATGACCACAAGGAGATAGGAGGGACTGAGGCATTGAGGAGGATATGTGGTGATGCATCTATAGCCGAATATTGGGTGTCGTGGGTGGATTTCAGCAGGTATCCCGCCTTAGTTGTTGTGTTGGCGACATTTATTGGAGGCTTCCTTGGACCGGATCATCGGTCGAAGGGATTTTTAGTTGGGTGGGGGAGGATGCTAGAGTGTATGGTGACTTAGCCACAGAGGTATTCTTGGGGGAGCTATATTTTGGCACATTTGTATCATGATCTACATCAGGTAGTGTATCGAGGGTCAACTAGTTTGGCTAGTGGTGTGACTTTGCTCTAGATCTAGGCGTGGGAGCATATTGCGGTGATGAGGCCGGAGTGTTCTAGGGTTAAGCTACTAGGGTGGCCATATGTGGAGGTGTATTCAGGTGCACTTGTCCAGCCCAAGCTGGGAAAGTTGGAGTACTAGCGATGTGTGCTCGACTATGTGGACTCAGTGATATGGAGACCATACACAGACTATGAGCCTTGGGATATGGATCACTTGGAGATGTCATTTGTTTGTATACCCCAGTATCTGATAAGAAGGACCCTGTTCATTATCGAGCGATTTTTAGCCTTGCGGGTTCAGAGAGTATGGTTTTATATAGGGTATGCCATAGGGCATTACTCATTATGGGTGGCGCAAGGATGATCCTGGATGGGGACATTGTATTACTTACCAGGTGGCATACATAGAGTATGTGAGTTTGTAGCTAGAGGTATGGACGTACAGGCTAGAGGTTATAGATGCAGGCATGTTAGATGAGTACTTAGTGTACTTTCATACTCATCGATTTCCATGGTTTACCTATCCAGATGAGCCAGGGCCCATTGCAGTGGTACAACAGCTAGTGGCAGGGAGATAGGAGGGTGTGGTTGGTGGAGAGCAGGCTGTCGGTGGCGGAGAGGAGGAGGGTGTGGTTAGAGATGAAGAGGAGGAGGATGATAGAGAGGAGGGTGATAGTGATGATGACAACTCAGATGGTAGGGATGACAGGGGAGATGATAGAGGGGAGGCAGAGGATGGACAGCTTAGCCAGTGCCCAGGTTGTTCAGAGGGCCAGATCTGGTGGTAGACCACGGACGGTCATCAGGATGTCCTCCTCTTCCCAATAGACACATATAGCCACTTTGTAGGCCCAGGTGCATACTATTCAGGGTCAGTTAGAGAAGGCACAGATCATGATAGCACAGTTGCAATCACAGCTGGCATAGGCTTAGACTCAGGCTCAGGCATAGGTACAGGTATCAGTTGCTTCGCCTGCCCTAGACCAACAGATAGCTCAGCTAATCATAGAGAGAGATTTTTTGAGATGGAGGGCGGTAGAGGCCCAGGGCATAGCTCAGAGACTGGTGGGCACTGTAGAGAGTGCATCGTTACAAGATGCCATTGCAGAGGGCATGGGGATGGTGAGGGAGGCCAAGTATTATCGAGTCAGATATGAGGAGTTATGTCCTCCTGAGCGAAGAGAGCCATTTCCATGGTCCCACACTAGGAGCAAAAGCAGGTCACAAACACGTACTCAGAGTCTAGGGGTTACTGGACCTCGGCGAGATCCAGATGCAGGTACCAGTGGCAAGCCACCTCCTTTCGGACCAGCTCCATCAGGGGCATCGACCAGCTAGCCTTGTGATGTATATCAGTTTTGGAGCCTGTATATGCCATTTTATTGATCATATCCTATGTATCTCTCTTTGAACTCTGCAGTTTCATTTGGGCATTTGGACATTTGTATCATTTTGGATGAGTGTTGATATGCAGCGGCGATGATTGTTTTTGATGATGTGATGTGCATTTATGAGATGATTTATGTGATGTCTATCATGATTTGTTGATTATGTGATATGCAGTTATGGATTTTGGTATGCATTTGAATGATTTGATGACTAACATGATATGCAGGATGATTTGATATGATGTGTTTATGATGATGATTGATGACAAATGATTGATGATGCGTACTAATGATGTCATGCAGGTGGATGATGAATGTATACCATGGAATATGTGATATGTGATGTTATGCAGGTTTTCAAATGTAAGATGATAATAAAGATGAATGTTGTGTTTATGATATGCATTATGAATTTGTGATGTAATATGCCATGAAGATAGGATGATGGGAATGTAATGTGATAAATGATATGAAAATGATGAAACGTAAATAATGACGAAATGCAATAATAAGTAAATATGAAATGATAATGAAATGATACTATGAAAGTGATATGTAAATAAACATGAAAATGAAATAAAAATGAAAATGAAATGGTAATGATAGTGAAATGAAAAGGTAATGAAATAAATGAGATGAAAAGATAGTGATAATAAAATGAGATGATATGAATGAAATGAATGATAAGGAAATGAGTGATAATGATAAATGAAATGATGAGATGAATGATAATGGAATGAAATGAATGAAT
>VDFB02358134.1:184579025-184596540 GCA_007258455.2 Sequoia sempervirens | reverse complement strand
ATCATAATCTTTCCATTTTTCTTCTAAAAAGATGATTTTTAAATAATCTCATCTTATCTCTTCCATTAAAATGGAAAAATATTGCTTTATTCGTTTTCTTCTATTTTCTCTTCAATCTCATCTATCTTCAACCATTTGATCTGTCAGGAATTATCACAGCCGTTGACTAACCCAACCAATCGAAATCTTTAAAAAACTCTATAAATGCACGTGCAAATCCAAGCATTGGTTACAACACAGGACGAACACAACATACACTTGCATTCTTGCATTTAGCATAGTATGCATTTTTAATCTCATTCTTCAGTAGCCTACTTCGTTGAGCTTGGCATTCCAAATCTGAGAGCAACTTGAGCAAAGACAAAACGTTGGAGATAGAGAGCAATAAGATGACTTTGGAGACGCTGCCATAAAATAGTTTGCTTATTTTTGTTTTTCTTTTAGCTTCTTTGATTTAATGTTTTATTGATTGTGTTGTTATTGATTTAGATTGATCACATATTTGATACACACAGATGTCTTTGATAGCATCATCTCCTTTAGTCTGCACCCGTTGTAACCAGTTTACTATTGCAAGAGTAGTGGTCTTCATTCTTTCCAGCTCATATATAGTTTCTTGGGGCAGGAAACCTATAGAAAAAGATGAGGAACTAATGGACTACAAGGGTTTCATCAAATCTTCCAAATATTTCTTAAGTCTTTCATTCTCTTTCTTCAACTCCTATTTAGCTTGTGCTTCTTTCCTCAATCTTGCAGGATCACAGCACTTGAACCCTCATATTCTTCAATATTTTGTTCCATGGAGGTAGGTCCTAGGTTGATAGTCTACATGTTGTAATCACTCCCAGTAACCTCATCTCTATTATTTTCGGTGGCAGGAGTAGCAATGTGGACCGCTCTATTGTTTGCTTCATCCCTTTCAATCTTGGAGATGACCCTGGCCTTCTTCTTTCCTTTACCTTTTCTTATTTTTTCAATTAGCTCATCCCAATTGAGAGGGGTATCATCCAAAACAATTTGTTTTCTCTTTATTTCTTTATCAAGACAACCTGGAATAGTAGACTCTAATTGTATTTCACTTTGTCCCACTTCTTCCTACTGACCCTTGAGTGTATCTTCCTGCTTCTTAGGAAACTCTTCATCTTTATCATGTTCTTCTCTGCCATAATCCTCTTCTTCATGCACTAGTGATAGAGTCTTAATAGGTGATTCCTCTATCTGAAGAGGTCTGTCTTCTTCACTTCTAGCAGGAGAATCCTTATAAGTTACCAAGGGAGTTCGTAGAATTTTCTCCATTTCTACAGCTGCACTATGAAGCTCACCTTCTTGAAATTCTTCTCCCCCTTCACTTGACGGGTGCTCTACATCTACTAGTTGTTCTGATGCACCATGTGGCTCATGGAGTTGAGAAGCCTCTTTACGTTGTTCTGCAGTAGAGGTTGCTAGAGGAATATCCTTCTTTGGCACACTGTCCTTCGGAGAAGGAGTTCTTGATCTCCTTGTGTATACCTGTGTCTTCTCTCTAGAACTTTCTACATTTACCACTGTTGAAGGATCAATTTCACCTTTCTCCTTGGAAGGTCCACCCTTCTTTCCTGAAACCCTTGTTGTTTTCCTCCTTTTAGATGTTGGGACACCGTCCTTTTCTTCTCCTTCACCAGGTTCTTCCTCTACAATTTTTTCTATCTTTGAAGTAGCAGTCCTCTTCTTTTCTTTTGGTTTCCTCTATTTCTCCTACTCTTCTCCTTGGGAACCTTTGATCTTAATCTTAAAAGGAGAATCCACCTTGGTTTTTCCCTTAGGATCTTCCTCAACCAACTCCTTAGAAGTGGAATGGGATTTTAGATCCCCCATCAGATTATAAGTACATGGCACACCTTCACTTTCAAGCTCCCACACCTTGTGTTTGAACCACAACTTGGTGTATTTCGTCACAAGGGTCATTATTTGTTCTAATTCATTTTTTTCTTCTTCCAGCCAGTCTACTTCTCCAATTGGCATGTCCTTAATTGGCTCATAATCGTGACTTTGGATTAAGTCTCCATCATCTTCCACCTGATCGGGAACCATTTTCACACTATACATTTGGACCACATCAACTAGGAGTCTAGAGAATTTCTTCTTTCTTACCTCAAACTCATATTTTCTGTTGGCCCAGTAGTCCTCTATGTCATCTCTGTGGTGGTATTCCCTGCTGGCTTTCTTTTGTGCTTCACCAGTGATATCAAAACCCAGCCTTTTGGAATGGTAAGACAACCCAAGAGTTTTCATTTCCTCCTCAGAAGCCTAAGCTAAATTAATTGAAGGGAATACCTCACTAGTACCCATCTTCAGAGGAAAATCTCCACCAAATCCAGTTTTATGCTTAACTTTCTTTACAATGGTGTCAAAGTCACATATTTTCCTCATAACCTCTAGAAGTATAACATGGTCTATGGGAAACCTTGGAAGCCTATATGGAGCTCTCTGACAACCATCTATTCTTATGTAAGAGAAGGTGCGAAACTGTATGAACCAAGCCCCATATCTTTTGATCAGCCCCTTAGCATCATTTGATATTCTCACATGCTCTGCACCTTGGAGCAATCTAGTGATGTGCATGGTGAATGCATCATTCACCCTCCTGTAACTTGGGCTTCCTAAGTGCAATTGAGGATAAACTTCATAAATTACATCTTGTCCAAATATTCCTCTTGTACTCAATCCTTTATAGGGATGGAATCTTGCAATTGGATACACTAAATAAGAAGTCATGGTGAATGTCTTAGTCTGTAGCACATTACAATTTTTTTCATGAATCGCAGTACTTATAACACCTGTCCAATGATAATTAATATTTTCCTGCTCCATTCTCACAATGACATGGAACATCCAATTCTCGAACATACCCGATCTCTTTAGGCCCACCACCTAGCTAAGCAATGTGATGGCATCATAGACCTCTTGTTTAAACTTTTCCCTATGCAAATGCTTAGGCAGTTTTGAGAAATGAGACTTTTGCTTTTCAAGCCAAGAATTGATAACTTGTTGTGACTTAATAGTCTCCTCCTCATAGTACCTTTTAGTTACCTCCATATTGAATGCTACTACATGAGATCTGTCTGGCATATCAAAAGTCTATGCAATGGAGACAGGGTTAAGATTAGCCAATACCCTCCCTTGAGGACTGAGTATCCTTTGTGAATCCTTGTCATAGTGCTGAGCACATTCCAATACCAACTCATAACATTGAACTGTGGGGGGAAATCTTGCTACATGAGATAATCTTGATTCCTTTAGTCTCCAGGCCAGCACTGGAAGATCTTCTTGTGCCATCCTTGCCTTAAACTCCTCATAGTCCCATTGACCCACATTTGTGTCTGAAACTTTAGACTAGATTGAGGCTATCTTACTTTCCGAGATCCTTTTCTTTATGTCCAATTTAACTCTTTCTACTTCTGAGATAGAGGATCCCTCCATATCACCCTTAGCCATTCCAGTTGTTTCCTTGCTAGCTTCAACCTGCATCCATGAAATACTAACATGAAAATCCAATTGTTGATAAAATATTATTCAAATTGTTAGCTCAAAATCATAAGAAAACCATCAAATCAACTATAAATCATCAAACTAAGAAGTTTGGGATTCCAAGCAACCGGGGAAAACTAGTCTGGGAGGAACTTTAGAAAATTCTAGACCAAGAGGATTTTCCTGAAGAAGCAACGAATATCAACAATAGATCATCAAAATGAAGAAAGGATGCATATAACATTGGAATCTATCAGTTTAAAGCATGGAATGTTAAGCATTCATCACTAAATTCATCCATTTCATTCAATTTCTAAGTTCCACAAAGCATCCCAGAGAATTCAAAAAAATCCGGCCAGACCGGAATTCTGCAAAGTCCCCAAAAATTTGAATTTCAACGCACACCCCGAAACACAAAAGGTTAGATAAAATCCAGGAAAATCCGAGGATGCAGAAGTTCTGTGAAGTCCTCAGAATCCCGAAAAACCATTACTACACTTGATTTTCTTTGATACGATCAAATGTTTATGAATCTCAAATCTCTTGAGCTCAACTCGAATCCAATTCATGTTTCCTACCAACCCCTTTGGATGAAGACTACCTGAGGCGTAAAATGATGAATATTCATAACAAACCAATGATGCCCTAGATTTGACTATTGAAACCTCCGCCATGGGTGAAATGAACTAGCTCAGATTAAACCTGGATTGAGCTCAAACGCACTCAACAATGAACCAAACTAAAACTTTGACTTGTGGGGCAAGGTGTGCGAGCCATTTTAGAATGTGTACATCACTAAAATCCAACTGGTTAACTAGGGAAAAATATAAGATACCCTCAAACATCAAACACAACCCTAGTTTGAAGCATTTAATCATCAAACATGCAAAATTGAGCTCCCAAATGGACGCAAAATGTCCATTAACAACCAATCATTAACATTTCAAAGGCAGGGACTGTAGTTACATACCATAAGTAAACCAAATTCGACCACAAGGAAAATGAGCAGTGAACTTGGATGCCCTAGCGAACAAATCAAACTGAATGAAAGAAATCCAAGCACTGCAAAAAGAAAATCAAGAAATTTGAACGCCCAAATCACCAAATCTCATATGCAAGAGTTATACACAATGAAAGATGAGATAAAATGATGCAAAATCCCCTTAAATTCAACAACACTCATGCCGCAGAGATAGTACCTAGGCGCATTAATGCCACCGACAAGACAGGCTGAAGAAATTTGGAAACCCAATGGTAAAACAAAAACTCAAAAAAATCTGGTCCATGCAGAATTCCATGAAGTCCCAGATTTCCTGAACTATAGTGTTAATCCTTCACCTGGCTCTGAGTGAAATCCGAGAAAATCCAGACGGAGTGAAAAATCCCGAAATGAAGTAAAAACCCGAACTTCATTCAAAACTTTAGATTTTCAAAGTGCTTTGTAGAAGGGGGGAATTTACATGAATAAGATAAGTATTCAAGCACATGCAAAAGTAACAAAACCTCAACATAACAAGGGCCCAAAACCAAAAGTGAAAGCAAAAGGGAGTCCCTACTTTCAGCGGGGCGTGTATGCAAAAACTACACAACAGGTTGGCCAATTGTACCTAGGTCTCATAATCTTCTTGGCCAGAGTAGGACCACTCGAATGAGACCTGCATATACCCTCATGTACTTTGCATATGGTTTTGCATGCTTCATTGGTGTTGAGACATCTAAGGAGGGTGTTGTCAAAGCTACGGCGATAAAGGGTGTCGCTAATGATGGTATATCTTGTGGCTTTTCAAATAAAATATTTCCTCTGGTTATTGGACAGATTAGGGGGGAGGGTTTGAGACTTAAGGTAGTCATGGATGTCTTGGTACCAGGGAGAATCGGGACCAACAAGCTTGCAGACCATCTATGATTCTGGAACATCATAGGCGGGGACCAACAGTTGTTCTATCAGGAATTCCAGCTGAGGCATATTTCTTGGAATGTCGAGAAGGGAGCCTATTGTAGCCATGGCATCTACTGCTTTGTTTTGCATTCTCAGAACTTGCTCAAAAGTCACCATGTGAAATTATGTCTAGAAGTTGTCAACCATTTGTTTGTAGAGCATTAGCTTCTCATATTTTGTGTCATAGTCATCATTAACTTGGTTGATGACTAACTAAGAATCCCCATAGACATGAAATGCTTTGATTTTCCATTTTATTGCCATTCTAAGTCCTATAACCAGTGCCTCATATTCTGCCACGTTATTTGTGCATGGGAGCACTATGCAGAAAGACTTGGGAATGGAATCTCCTTGAGGGGTAATAAAAAATATCCCTACCCTCGAGCCATGATTAGTATGCGATCTGTCAAAGTATAGCCTATAAGGAAACTTTGGTTCTGTATGGAATATTGATTCATCTGGGAAATCTGCCACTAAGGGGTGATCACTTTGTATAGGCACATCTTCCAATTGGTCTACAATCACTTGTCCTTTGATCACTTTTCTTTTGACATACTGAATGTCGTATTCGCTTAGAATCATGACCCATTTTTCCAGACGGCCTGTCAATGCTGCATGACTCAATAGATATTTGAGGGGATCAATCTTGGCTACCAACTATGTTTGATGGATCAACATATAATGTCTTAGCTTTTGAGCTGCAAAGACAACTACTAGACAAGCGCATTCAATTGATGTGTAATTCAATTCATACCTGACCATTGTCTGACTGATATAATATATGTCCCTTTCTTTTTCTTCTTGGTCATTTTGTGCTAGCAATGCCCCCAGTGCTGAATTAGTGGTAGAGATGTATAGGATCAAGGGTTTTTTGTGAATGGGTGACATGAGGACTGGCGGTGATAGTAAGTAATCTTTTATTTTCTGAAAAGCTTTTTGGAATTTATCTGTCCACACAAAGGGGATGCCTTTGCCCATAAGATATTGGAATGGTTGACACTTGTCAGCCAATTGTGCTATAAAGCACCAGATAGATTGTACCCTACCCTGTAATGTCCTGAGTTCACTTATTCTTCTAGGAGGAGGCATTTCCATGATGGCTTTGAATTTCGTTGGATCAACTTCAATGCCTCTTTGAGACACTATGTATCCCAAGATTTTTCCAGATGTTACGCCAAAGACACATTTCTAAGGATTTAGTCAGACTTTGTATTCTTCTAGTCTCTTGAAAATTGTGTCTAACACCTTCAAATGATCTTTTCTTGTTACTGATTTAGCCAAAAGGTCATCTACGTAATCTTCCATTATTTTATGCATCATGTCATGAAATATTGTGGTCATAGCCCTTTGATATGCGGCGCCTGCATTTTTAAGACCAAATGGCATGTCATTCCAGCAATATGTACCCCAAGGGAAAGTGAATGTTGTTTTATGTTGATCTTCGGGGGTAATACGAATTTGATTATAGCCTGAGAAACTGTCCATGAGGGACAACATCTTATATCCTACCGTGAGGTCAACTATGATATCAATATTCAGCAAAGGAAATTCATCTTTTGGGCATGCCTTGTTTAAGTCTCTAAAATCTATGCAGACTCGGATCATTCCATTTGACTTTGTTACTGGCACAAGGTTAGATATCCATTCTACATAATCAATAGACTGTATGAACCCAGCGTCTAGAAGTTTCTTCAACTCAGCCTTGACCAGTAGAGCGACCTGAGGATGCATTTTGTGTAACTTTTGTTTAACTAGCTTTGCATTTGGCAATAATGGAAGATGGTGCAGGACAAGTTTTGGGTCTAGTCTCGACATGTTGGTGTAGGACCATGCGAAGTTGATTTTATGTTCTACAAAGAATTTGTGAAATTTTGGTCTCTCTTCTTCAGTCAAGGATGCAACAAAGAGGACCATTTTGGGATCTTCTGCTATTGATATGTTGTATTTTATGGTGTCTTCTATGAGCATAGCGGATTTCTCTTGTGTTACAAGAAGAAAGTCCAGTCCTCCATCTTTGGGTGCCTCACAGAGGTTTTCACCCATAGATATGTCCTTTGTTTTTAGTTTTTTTTCATCAGAAGGTGCCTTTCGGTTTTCACCTAAAGACGTTTCATTTTTTTTATTCTTATTTTTAATTTTGCGACTTGAGAAAGGAGCACAATCTAGGTCAATGGTGAATCCTGCCTTGTGATCACCACTGGGTATTCCCTCACGTAATCCCATAAATTCTACGATAGCCTCATCATTCTGAAAGGTGTCCAGGACTGGTGGGCCTTGTTGGTCCCAATCAATTAATTGTGGATAGACTAGGGAAATTCCATCGTCAGCGTTGGTGAATTGAGTGGAGGATGCGGAAAGCATGCAGATGGATTCAGAGATATTGTAGATGAAATTATCATCATCTAATTCCACATCGGACTCTATCCAATATTCCCCTTCACTTGTTTCATATTTGTTGTTAAAGTAAGGGGTAAAGGACTCAGAGTCATGGTTGTCAGTATTATCTAGCAATTCAAATACATTCAACTGATGGTTACTAGATTCAGGTGGTGGGTCTTGTGCATCATGGGGAAGGGAAATGCAACTGTGACTATTTGGTGCCTGATCGATTTTAAATGTTTGCCAAAAATTTTGTTCAGAGGTAAGCTCCCCCATTTTAATGAACAAATCATCGAGGCAACGGTCACTTAAGGATCGTTGGGAGCCAAATTCCCACTCTTGGGAGTCAGTTTCGGTGAAGGTTTCCTTAGCAGTCTTGACACTTTTCGGAGCATGCATGCGCTCACTCTAAAGTCCACTGGTACGTTGGTCATCATTGTCAGGAAATCCATACCCTAATCCAAGATACTTTGGTATTTTAAAAGATTCTATAGACTCTCTTCGTCTAGTTTTATTTATTCCTAGGCCACTAGTTCCATCATAGCCCTTAGCCTTCATCATTTCATATCCATTGCCATATTTCTTAACTAGTAATGGGGGTAGGTCGGCCATTTCTTTATAGAGCCATCCTGTAATATCAACAAAGTCCTCGTTACTCATGTCTCCCCATTTTATGAAAACCGTTTTTGGTGGAACTTTGAAAATTTCTTTGAGTTCCATTCTAAAACATGGTCGACAATAGACCTTCGAAGACTTGGTTATTTTTGTGATGCTATATGTCGTATGTAGTTTGAATTCTCCACAGCCTAGGTCTTGGATCTTGACATTGGGTTCATCCTTAGGAAGTGTGGGAGATGGTGGTGTGATGGAAGACGTGGATGGAGTGGTCGTGGAAGATGATGCGAGTGTGGATGGGTCAATGTATTTGGAAGAAGAGGATCCAGGAGCTTCTCGGTTGATGGGTACTCAGTTTGCAGAAATACCCCTTAGGTTGGTGCAATATTGAAAAGGGCCGGGGTCTTCATATATGGTGATTTCGGTGCTGTCAAATGGTAATTTTAAGCATTGGTGATATGTGGAGGGAATGGATTTTAGGGCATGAATCCATGAACATATGAGAAATATGTTGTAAGGTAATTCTAGATCTAGGACCTGGCAAGTTGTATCCACAATTATTGGTCCCACTCTAATAGGAAGAGAAACAACACCTCGTGAAGAACATTCTTCATCATCATATGCTTTTATGACTACTCTTTTTAGGTTCCACACATGCATCAAAAAATCCTAGAGCCTTAACCAGTTTCAAGGAGCATATGCTCAATCCTGCTCCACCATCTACTAAAACTCTTTTGACCTTGTGCTTATGGACGAAAGTTTCAATGTGTAATGCATCGTTATGGTTAGTCTTGGGTGACGAGTAGTCTTGATCAAAAAAGGTGACGTGGTGAGGTGTAGTGAGGTATCCCACCATGGTCTCAAATTGGTTAACATCAATATCCTTAGGGACGGATGACTCTTGCAGGGTTTTATCCAAGATAGCCTTATGCGTGGGAAAGATGCGAAGCAACTCAAGTATGGAAATCTGCGCATGAGTTTTTCCAAGCTGGTCGATAAGGTTAAACTGACTCTTAGGTTTCCATTGCTTTGTGGTAGAGGTGGGTTGTGATTGCCTAGGAGATGGACCAAGTATGGTAATCTTAGGTTGCCTAGTGGGAGGTGGCATTGCATTGGGGTGCTCGTTTGACTGTGATGGTGTTGATGTATTCATCGTCAGTTCGGACATTGTTTATAGTAGGTCCACCGGAATAGTCATACTTGGCACAAGCATAATTGGCTTGATTATTGTTTGTCTTAGGACCTGACGTGGAAACATTATTAGAACCATGGTCTTGCAATGGGTTCTTATGAATGGTATGGTCTACATTTGATGGAAATTGTGGCCCACCCAATTCAATTATTCAACTCTCGATAAGGTCTTGCACAATCTTTTTGAGTTGTCGTCAGGACGATGTCTTATGTCCTTTAGCCCGGTGGTAAGTGCAAAAGGCATTATCATCCCACCATGACAGTTTAAATTTCCCTGGGTCATACAGTTTTGGTTCTTCAAGTGTGATGAGACAATTTTGAAGGCATTTCTTGAGGACTTCCTCCATGGGCTCACCCAAGGGAGTGTATGTGTGACCCTTGGGGAATTGTCTTGTCTGATGGTATTGTCCTTGATTTTGATTGTTTTGACCATTTTGGTTGTTTGGGGTGGCATTGGTGGGGGGTGTTAGTATCATCGTTGGCTTGTTTTGTGGTTGAACCCCTTTCAGAGCTAGTACATGACCCATAGTGTTTACAGCCTTGGCATCAACGACACTGTCATTGGTAACATGTTTATTTTTGACCCAGTACTTATTTTTGTCAGTGGGAGGATTTGCATTTGTATTTTTAGGACCGTACTTTAGCTCTCCCTTTGCAATAAGGGCTTTCTCTATCTGGACACCTTTTTCAACTAGGTCCATGAAGGTTGTGCAACAATGTACTTGTAATGCATATTTTAAGGGTCCTAGAAGTGTTTGAACGAACATGTCCACCTTTTCCTTTTCGGGTATGTCGATGTGACAACGACTAGCTAGACTTCTCCATTTTTGGAAGAATGGGATGAACATTTCTCCAACATCCTCTTGTGTGAGATTGCATAAGCTAGTAATAGAGGTGTCCATGTCAATGTTGTACGCACAATATTTTATGAATTTGTGTTTAAGTTCATCCCATGTTTGGATATCCTTTTGAGTGGAGAACCATTCAAGGGAAGGACCTACAAGACTTGTAGAAAAGAGTCTCATCAAGTACATTTTTTCATAGGTGACATCCATACAATTGGTTGCAAATTCTCGGACATGTTCGATAGGGTTTTTCTTTCCTCTATATTTGGTAAAATTAGGTGACACATATCCTGGAGGAAATGGTGGCATGTATAAGTTCATGTCGAAGGGATATATGGATAGATCATATGACACTTCCGATTTCTTTCTAGATATTTGTATGTTTTCTATGGTCTTCTCTAGACCCATTAGTTTTGCTTGTAAGGAATCAATTATAGGGTCATTTGTGGTCCCATACATTGGATTGATTGGTATTCCATAGGTCCCCATTTGTTGTGAGTGGATGTTGGTGTGTTGTTGAGGTACATGTTGTTGTGACATGTATGATGTGTTCTGATTTGCATGTTGTTGGTATTGAAAATTTGGATTGGGGGAATGTTGGTGGGTATGAATATCGGATGAGTATGTTGGGATGTGTCCCCTAGCCATTTGGGTCGATATTTGGGGAATATGGCGACCATGAATATTTTGATGTGAAAATGATGCCATAGGTTGTGTGTTTTGGTTGCCTTGTCCAAATTGTTGGGTTTGTACAAGGGGAATGGTCGTATTTTTTCCTTGGGAGGTGATGGAATTAGACTGTGTTGACACGTTAACATTTTGTTGTTGTCCTTGAATAAAGATATGTCGTTTACCTCCACCCAAAGGATTATGTGAGATACCAATCAGAGGATATGATGAAGATGTACTCATGGTACTAGATGTAGTTGTCAATGGAGGATTTGTATGGCTTGATGATGCCCCCATGGCATTTACCATAGTGGTAAAGAGAGGATTAGAATAACTTTCCCACACTACTGAGGACCCAAAGGTGGTTCCAGCCAATTGTGACGGTGTTGTGGATATTGTGGGCACTGTGACAGATTGTGTTCCTCCAATGGATGTAGCATTTATTGAATTGGAGTTGTTTGAAATGTTGGAGGTAGCACTCATGGTCGTTGTGACATTTTGTGAGGTAGCATAAAAAAAGGTATTGCTTTTGGTGCTTGGAGGTTAACCACTATTTGACATGTTATGTGTATTGTTGACGTTATTGGTAGGAGATGTCGATCTCAAGGTATCAATGTCGAACCCATGAGGTAATTTAGCTCCTTGACTTAAAAGTATGGCCAAATATTTGTCTCTATCATATAAGACCATTTGTTCGAAAAAGTAGGCCGCCTCTAGATCTTGTGTTGCTACCTCTAGGTTTTCCTCAAGTATTTGTCCATATTCATCCTTACGTAAGAATGATTCAAAGGGGTTGTTTGATGAGGATGGTATGGTCGTGAGAGGTTGAGTATTCGTGTTGCTAAATGGGTCGTCAAAAGTCCAATTTGGGTCATAAGTGTGATTGGTGACATTGGAATTAGAATCTTGTCCAAAGTTTTCCATTTGTCTTTTCTTTCTTTGGAGTCTAGTTTCCACCATAAAAGGGAATTGCTCAAATGAGGGTAATGAAAATGATGACGAAATGCAAGGATGATACTAGCCTATGTGTTTTTTGTATTTTTGTGCCAAAGGATGAAAATACAAGGTGATGACCAAGGAAATGATTGATGCAAAATAACAAGGTTGTCAAAACCAAAGTGTCAAATGAGGACTAAGATGGTAATGCTAATGAAGGACTAAGGTGATCAATGCAAAGTCTAGGTTCAAAATGAGGACTAGAGGTGGACAACGCAAAGTCTAAGTTTGGAAAATGTTTGGAGAAAGGTTTGTCTAACCACTCTAAGCTTGACGTATATCTCAATTTAGGTTATCAAAAGGACTTGCTAAAGGGACTAAATGACAAGGTCAAAATGACGAGTGAGCTTGCCTAACTAGACTCTTGAGTTGGAGGTTCTCACAAAAATGACAGTGACTGAAAAGAGGAATAATGACTATGTCCCAAGGTACCCTAATTTGGAAGACAATGGTGTTTGCAAAGTGTGGAGATTTGGCCTAATCCCAAGTTTTCCAAGATGAAACCTAGGGGAAAAATTGACGATTATGACGCCTAAGGAATGCAACTAAAATATGGAAATTTTAAATCTATGGTTATAGTGCAAGCTAATGAATGCAAATGATGGATGTTTTGAGCAATTTCAATTTTGGTTGCTAACAAAGACTTTTGAAAAGACTGTTTGACAGTAGGCTAAGATGTTTGGACTTAGATTCTGGTCTGAAACAGGGTTTACTTTGTTGACAGGAAAATGCGTCATTACAGGCAGCAAATGCGTTGCAGCGATCAAATGCGGTTTAGTTTTGCAAATGCGGCTTTACAGAAGTCAAATGCGGTTCAGTATTTCAGATGCAACTTTACAAAAGGAAAATGCATTTTAAGATAGACAAATGCGGTGTTTGGAGAAGCAAATGCAATTTATCAGAGTAGATGCGTTGTGAAGTCTAGCGAATGCGGTACGATAGAGCGATTGCGGTTTAACAGATGCATCTTAGGATGTAAAAAAGTCATTTTTTCTAATGTTTTGGTTAAAAACCTGACATGTTAAAATTTTGACTATTTTGTTTGAGTAACCAACAAACAATTGGCAAGCACAATATTTCAAAAAGTAAACAAGCACACAAGAGAACAAGTATGATCCTAGGTTAGGCCAGGATAGTATTCGCTAGACTCCACATGGGTTTCCCCAGCTGCATATCAGTAGCCTGTGAATCTAGAAGCTTGGCTACACGGACTCCCCCTTACAGTGCACTCTCTTCTCAGGACAACCAAGCTTCCAACCCCCATGAAACTCCCATGGAAGATTGATCACCTCTACTAAAGATTGGGAAGAGATGGAAGGATTCACACCGACTGATGTTGTACTAGCAAATAGAAGGTTTTGGGCTTACTACACAAGATTTTTTAATTCGGGACCCCCATTCAAATGGCCATACATGGGGCAAGAGATTAATCACTGATTAGGTAGCACTCCAGCCTGAAGAGGTTAAGCTCAACAGGGTTTATGGGAGTACTACTTTGTCCTTATGACACATTTGCACTTGTAATCTTAGTTTTTCCCTTAAGATTCACATTTATATACCGGTCGGGGGTAGCTTGGCTTTAGCTCCGTTGCCGGTTAGAGTCGCGTTGGGGTGATGAAATCCCTAGGAAGGCCCAATTTCTAGAGGCAATAATCATTTCTCTTACACCCAGGATCACATTACTGCACAAGGGGAGAGGATACTTCGGTTATTGCATCAGGGTTACACAAGGATAAAGTGGGTTTGGATTTTTTATCATCTAGTTTGCACAAGGTGAGAGCATACTCACCTACCACTTTCAAACACAATCAGTGAAAATGAAAGACATGTTTATTTTAAGTGCACCAAAAATAAATGTGTTGTAATCTAAAAAAATAACAAGCACAATGTTTAGAATTGAGTCTTCGACACTCAAACCTACAAAACCACAAGTTAGTAGTTTGCTTAAATCATCTTGGACTCATGAAATATAACTGCCACATGCTACAAACAAAAAGTTAGTAACACAAAAACCCTATGCTAGAAAAGAAAACTAGAATTCCAAATAGAAAAGAACGGAAAACAGAAAAAAAAAAATAGAATGCAAAACCAAGAATGACATAAAATAGAAAAACCAGAATGCAAAAAGGAAAGAAAAAAATTTTACCAGGCAAATGTGTCGTAGCAGAGCGAATGCATCTCAATATGATAGGTAGATGCGGCTCATTTATGTCGAATGTGGTGTTTTGTACTACGCATGTGGCACCTTAGAGTGATTGAGTCGTTTTATCCTTCAAATGCGTCGTGACGCATCTGATGCGGCGCGATAAAAATCAAATGTGCTTTTCATACCTGTACCTACAAAAATGACAAAAAACCAAAAAAAACGTACGAAACAAAAAAAATAAAGCAGTTGGGTTCACCAATGTATCAATGGGCTAATTTCCTAAGGTTAGATTATCAAATATTAAAGCATACAAACCCAAAGAAGCTATCAAGAACAATGAAAGAAAATAACAAGAATGATTATACCAGATTTCTCATTGAAGCTTCCTTGATTCACCTTCATAGCACCTTCTAACTTGTTGATTGTTTCCCTCAAATCGAGTGTGTGAACAATTCTTTGTCTATGCCAATGTCCTAAACAATATTTGAAGGATTTGAAATATAAATGTCTATGCCTATGAGAAAATGACTATAATGCCTAAGACTAGAATTGAATATGCCAAAATATCATGAATGTTGCAAAGAAAAATGTAAGTATGAGCATGAGTAGTCGAAAATGTGAGAAAATTTGTCATTTTATAGAAAATATAATTTTGGATGGACAAACGAGATTAAAAGCTAGTGAAAGCCTAAAATCTATGGGCGAGATTTGATGTGACAACCCCTAATCAAGGTTAGGGAAAAATCATTAAATGAGTGGTCGAGATGTCATCTGAGAAAATCGAATCAGCAGTTGAGAATAAATGTGACAATTAGTCAAAAAGATAAAGATTTTTGAAAATCAAGAAGATAAAGACTGCTTGATTTGTAAGATTCAAAAAATCAAGAGGATAAAGGTTGAACTGAAAAGCAGATTTGAAAAATCAAGAATTTGCTCAATTACTTGATTTTTGGAAGAAGATTACCATTTTGAATTAAATAAATTCAAAATATGGATTTTGTGTGACAATAAATAATCAATTTTCAGATTATTTACC
Organism: Sequoia sempervirens; assembly: GCA_007258455.2. Taxonomy (NCBI): domain Eukaryota; kingdom Viridiplantae; phylum Streptophyta; class Pinopsida; order Cupressales; family Cupressaceae; genus Sequoia; species Sequoia sempervirens. The sequence continues at coordinate 184,581,217 of VDFB02358134.1, read as the reverse complement.
AAAATGAACTCGCAGTCAAGAATGTGATATCATTTTAAATAATTTCATTTATTTAAAATAAGGGAAATGTTAAATATTGAAATTAAATAATTAAATATATTTATTTAATTTAGAGGATATTACCAATAATTAAATAAATTAATAAATTTATTTAATTATGAGAATTAGTGACATATTAAATAAATAAATAAAATTCATTTATTTAATAATCAAGAAGAATAAATGAATAAAGGTAATTAAATAAATTAAGAGATTTATTTAATTGTAAGAGGACAATAGACCCTTAGTGATGTATTGAATAAATAAATATAATTGATTTATTTCATAATCATGAAGAACATAAGAGACATGAATTAATTAAATAATAATGTATTATTTAATTAATAGTCAAATGTGGACCAAGGACATAATTAAAATGTCAATTATGCTAGGATGAAAGTGGTAAAATAGAGCTTGCAGGTCTAGGTCATTTTTAAGTGTCTACAGTACTGACTTTGGATTGGTGGTGGATGCCTTTGATGGTTGGGATTGTCCTGAAATGGTAATTTTGCCACCACGTGTGGTGACTCCATAGTCAGCTTTGGATCATGTGATGTTAACAACAGTGACCCACTCATCTAAGGATGCAACAACATGGTCATAAAAATGGTTCATTATTATACTTTTCCTTACCATTGTTATTTCCCTTATTGTGATTTGGCATTAGATTCATGTATATTTTGAGATCTTGGTGTCCTACAGGGTGTTCAATGGTTATGATTTTGTCATCGATGAGGTCTTGAATCAAATTTTTAAGTTGCATGCAGTTGGTTGTTGTGTGTCCCTAAATTTTGTGAAAATTGTAGAGATGTTTCTCGGTATACCATGGTGTTTTAACTTAAGGCTCTTGAAAATTTTCATAAATAGGGATTTTGATGAGTTTTTATTGTACCAATTGTTGCAGAACAAACTCAATTGGTTCCCCAAGTGGTGTCTATTTTCTTTTAAGGGGATGCATGTTCCTTGGAGGTGGTCCCCCTTGATTATTTAGGTTATTGACCTCTTGATTGTTGGGTTGTTGTGATGATGTGTTGGCTTGTGTGTTGTTTTAGTTGTTGGCTTGTGGTTGTTGATATGATTTTTTGTTTTGCCTAGGAGCACCAATAATAACTTTGGTGTCAACCACACCATCATTAGTAACATTTTTGTTCTTTTCCCATGTGTGAGATTTTTCATTGTAACTGGTTGATGGATGGTTGTCTTGGTAAGTAGATGTCCCCCCTTGTGCAATAAGGGCTCTTTCGATTTTGAGCGCCTTGGGGATCAACTAGTCATATGTGGTGATGCATTGCATTTTCAAATGGAAGGACAAGGTCCCTTCAAGGTTGGTGATGATGGTATCGATTTTTTGTTCTTCTGGCATGGCCCACTTGCTCCTATTGGCCTTGGATCGCCATCTTTGCAAGAAGGATGTGAATTTTTTTCCCTTGGCTTGTTTTAGAGCAGATAGTTCTTCTAGACTCACGTCCATGCCTATGTTGAATGAATAGTTTTGTATAAACAAGTCCACAATTTCTTGGAACTTTTTGATTTTGGGAGGAAGGTGAGAGAACCATTCCATTGCTGGGCCAACCAAACTTTGAGGAAATAACCACATTAGATACAAGTTGGCATAGGTAACTTCCATACAATGCACATGAAATTCCCTGATGTGGTCTTTAGGATTTCCAGTCCCACGAGATTTGTCAAATTTAGGTATCTTGAACCCTTGTGGAAATGACACCATTGCAATGCTCGTGTCAAATGGATAAGGGCACAAATTCCCTTGTGTTTTTGTTGTTTTTTCTAGATTATAGGTCTAGCATGTGTTGTGAGAGCAATTTCATTTGTGTAGACACATCATTTTGTGGATCGGGTGGTGGGATGAATGTGTTTTGGGGTGGTTTGATTGCTTGAGTGATGGGTGGGTTATTTTGTGTGTTTGTTGGAGGCTATTGTAAGTTTTTTTGTGTGACCAATGCTTGTTGGTATGCTTGCAATTATTGCTATGCCAACAATGCTTGTTGTTGGTCTTGTTGTTGTTGTGCTAACAATGCCTATTGTTGAGCTTGTAACTAAGTTGCTTGTTGTTGTGCTTGGTATTGTTGTAAATCTTGTTGATAAGCTTGTCGTTGTAACAAAGATTATGCTTCAGCTTGTTGTGCTTGATATTG